>CM038626.1:8931134-8971134 GCA_021554675.1 Leuciscus idus
GACGTGCCAAGGGTCAAGGCCACGGAGGCCGATTCGCCCTGGGCCCCTGAACTGCCAGCTCCGCCCACCCTCCCACCCCGTTGATGTTATACGATGTGTATTTACGCCCTGTGTTTCAGTCTTTTCCTTGTCTGTTGTCTATATTCTAGGTTGTTCTGTTCCTGCTTATATTGGTTTTGTAAAGATTTGAGTTAATTAGAAAATAAAGACTGTTTCATTTAGATCTTTGCAGTCTCTGCTGCAACCTAATGTGTGACACTACTGTATTACCATTTTATGGTCACAATAATTTAACGTGTACTAAGAACCATTTGACGAACAACCAAATCATCTCATCATTAATTTACTTAAACACTAGCTTTCCCTTGTGAAAATGTATTGTATTGAATGTGCAGTTTATTTTAAAAACTGTACTTGCAGATAATATTAATGAAAAAAGGCCTCTTAAGTGTAGTGTGACTATGATTCTTAACACACTTAAGTACACTTTTTTTAAAAGTGCACTGTAAATTAAAAGTTTATTAAAAGTACATTTTAGATCATTGTTTAATATTTTGTCTTGCTTTAAAGAAGCACTTATTTTGATGTGTTGACTAACATAATTTTAACTGTTTTGTGTTCAAAATTTGATATTACAGTTAATTACAGAAGTTAACATATTTTAAATGTACTAAATTGCATCATCATTACAAATGTGTAATTCATTTTTTTTATTTAAATACATGATATACAAGTTCAATAGAAATGACAAAGTATATTTATGTTTATCATAAATGCTTGCCAGATGTACTTGAGTCACACTTAAGTGGGGCAAATAAAATAAACTCAAAATTAAGTGTCTGCAAACATTAAATAAAGTTCACACTTATGTATTTTTTTCCATAAAATGTATGGAAAAAATACATTTTATAATAAAATGTTTATTTTTATATGTTTTAAATGTTTATTTTAAAAAAAAATGTGTATCTTTCTTTAGAATAAAAAAAAGTATAAAAGTGGATTACTTTTTCACAAGAGTTTTGGGTTACACTTTATTTTAAGGTGTCAATATTACAGTGTTAATATATATCTAAGTACTGAGTAATATCAATTAAAAACATGTACTATAGGGTTAGGGTTTGGTTGAGGGTTAGTTGCATGTAATTGTGCATAATTTACTGTTATTACTATGGTAAGTACATGTAACATATGTAACAAGAACACTAAAATAAAGTGTAACCAAGTGTTGTATTTGAGAAAGTACAATAACTTCCTGTGTAATGCTTTGTTTATAACAGTATTAATCATACTGCAAAAGCTATTCTGAATGCTGTGAAAAGCCCTTGAAAGAATAAACAACATTAAAAGACAAAAAGAGACACAGTAGGAGGAAGTATTTTTCTTGCGATCATAACGAACACAGAGGTCACGGCTGAGACACAGATGCACAGAGACACCAGGAGGAGGGGCAGAGTGAAATAAACGTGTATAAATACCATCCGTGGCCTCCCCATCGCCCCTGTCAGTGCCTGAAGAAGAGAAAACCTCAATAAACACGCATGTTCTTCACAGCGCTGCTTCTACAGAGCTGAGGCCTCGCAAACTGAGCATTACACACATAAAGAAAACCATCACCACATAGTCATCCTTCCAAGAACGAACACACCACATCAACTGGTACAAGTGAGGACAAAAAAGCAGGTTAATCATGATCCTGATGGGACGTTCAGCTCTGTGTCTTAAAGGGACAGTACACCTAAAAATGAAAATCGGTGAGTCATCATCTACACACAGTCAAAAAGCACTATATGATTTCCCCCTCAGTGGAACATCAGTTCTTAATGACATTATCAGCACCAGGTCTGAAGGTGTGGAAAAGAGACTGTGTTTTGCACTGACATGTGGGTGAGGAGATGATGACAGAATTTTCATTTTTAGTGAATTATTCCCACAAAAAAAGAAAGCATGCTGATGACATCATAACATCTGGCTTGAGCAAGCAGGATCAGACCAATAAACAGCCAGAAGTATGCCTCTCTCTCCCTCTAGTTTTTCAGTAGATATGAACTGTAAATGCGTCTCATTAGCTCTGATACAAAGCCTCCAGCTTTAGTGAAAAATGAAGATCCAGAATGTGGGATAAATTGACAGAAATTAGAAATTAAGTTTATTTATTTTATTTTTATTTCACCTTTATTTAACCAGGTTAATCGATTGAGAACAAGTTCTTATTTGCAACCGTGACCTGGCCAAGATAAGGCGAAAGGTGCAAGGCAACATAAAATTACACATAGTGTACAAACATTCAAGTATACAGTCACACATATAAAGATATTCAGATTCAATTAAAAGATATGTATGAGCACATATAAGCATGTTACGCCTAGTGAAAAAGAAGTACATTCCAGCATACTTTTAAAAGAGTACTTACTTTTTTTTTTGGGATGCGAGTAATTGTTGCCCAGCACTAATAAAAATATACTTTTAACATTTGAACTACACTACAAGTGCACATTCAATACAATTAAGCGCACTTCTTCTTGACAAATTAATGTGCACTTCGGGAGTTCTTTTTAGAATATTGTTCTAATACTGTATCTTAGCAACAGTAGAATTAATCAAACATTTCTGAGGTTCCGTGGCAATTAGCCAATCAGATCCCGAGGTTTTGGACCAGAGCTAAAAACACTGTGTTCAGTGTGTCTGTAATGCAGTAGAGAGAGAGAGAGAGCTCTGTGGAGAGATGAGATGACAGGACAGAGAGGTGTGTGTGTGTGTGTGAAGATGCTCACCGTCGGCGGTCTCCAGGACGCTGGTGTGTGTGTGTCCGCGGGGAAGCCCTCGCACCGACGCCACCTGTGGACGCTCCTCATGCACTGAGCGCTCCCACAGGCCTGTCACGTCCGGCGGCGCACTGGGGCCGTCTGTCATGAGGTGTCAGAGGTCAGAGGTGAGTGGAGGTCAAGATACAGCAATGCATGGTGTTCAGTGATCAAACCAGTGAGAAATTATAATATTGATCATATCTTTAAGAAGCAGTGCAGGATGTGGGGTGGCGTGAAATGACAGTGAGTAGGGCTGGGAATCGGATCCTTGTTATAAAATTAAACAAATGCTCCTTTGTGAGCATTTCAATATGATGTTTCAAGCGCAATAACGACTTGCGTGCGGTTTTATGTGCTGCACACACATCCGAAACGTGTGCAAAGGAAAAAGTGCTTTTAATGTGATTTTAAACCATTGAAGGTTTGTACAATTTGTAACTATATTTGTAATGTATACTTTATTTATAAAGTGCAGTGTTATTTTACATTTGATTACCGTTTCTGTACCCGAAAACCTGAAAATATTAAAACACAACTTCAGTCATATATGTGTTCAGTTATATCTATTTGTTGAGATTGCTAATGTTTTATTTGTTCTTTTTTTAATTACTGAGTGTTTACTTGTCTTTATTAATGCTTGAAATTTAGCCTAGTGATTTCTGTTCATGATATTCAGCCACAATTAAATGTTTTGCAATAAGACTAAGTGAATGATATCCAAGTTTTTAAAAAAAAAATATTATTGGAATAGAAATTAGGAATCGATAAGCAGAATCGAAATAGGAATCATAATTGTCAAAATTGAAACGATACCCAACCCTAACAGTGAGTGAGATAAATCGTCTAAAAAGTATATACTTTGCCATCATCAACAAAGCACATACTTTTAGCGTGTATTATAGCAATTTTTTTGACCTGCCAAGAAATCTCATTGGTCCAAAATTCCACATGGAACAAAACATCACATATGTTCTGATTCGCTGTCGTTTCTCTTCCTAACTCCATGTGTTGTTGACTGTCCATCTTACTCGACACACTCAACACAAGCGCTGTATACACCACTAACCAACAGCAGCTGTTCTGCGCTGGGTTCATCAGAACAGTGGATCCACAGAGCGACTCTGACACTGTGTGAAATCTGAGGTTATTTACAGCCGGTGCCCAGGGCCAGCTTCATGATACCGGCCTTCAAGGGCAGAGAGGCGGACAAACAGGGTGAAAGAAAGAGGAGGAGACGACAGAAGAGGAGGAGATATAGTGGGAATGCTAATGTTCCCAGTAAAGAGCAGCTGAGTAAAGTTAATGTGTTCTGCCATTATGATATCACTCGCTCTCATGACGTTCAAAACTTATATGAGTACGTTTAAAGACGTCTCATTCGGTTCTTGTTCATACATTGAAAGCAAACAGTGACTAGAGGATCATGTCAAGCTCAAAACCAGCAAAAAAAGCACCATGAAATAAAGACAGGTGTGGTTGCAAGAGCTTTACAGTGAAAAATATGGTAGCATCATCTGAAGTTTTACAGATTAAACTTAAAAAAAAATAAAAAATTGGACTGTATATTTCATTAACAGAAATAATGTTAATATTCCACATTAATAACATTTGTCATGATTCTTTTGAGGACTTTTATTGTGTTTCCTGTTGTGTTGTTGACTGATTCTGCTTGTGTGTGTCTTCTGCTAGCCCGCTTCAGTCAGTGTTTGAGTTTGCTTTGTTCCTCTCTTGTGTGGGTTATGATCGTGACAACAATAAATCAAAGTTCATCACAAGTAGCTTTTCCACAAGCTGAGGTAAATACTAATGTAGATAATATACCGTAAAATAATGCAATAAACTTTAATTTAACAACATATAATGTAACATAAGAACCCTGGTGTACATGACTGATATAAAAAAAAACTAAGAAGAGACATAGTTATTAAAATGAAGAGTCACACAGGGAATTATGAGAATGTTAGACTTACAGTGAATGTCTTCCAGATGACTTGATCTTATTCATTTCCAAAAACTGTACATTTAACCCTCTGGTGCTGCTCGCGTGGAGGTCAAAAATCATCAGTTTTTTTATTATTAATATTTCAGTGAAATGATTCGCAGAAATGCATCACCCGTCTACAATTAGTCCAAAATGCAGCTGCACGCCTCCTCAAAGGGAAGCGTAAATTCGAACACATCACACCAGTTCTGATCTCGCTCCACTGGCTACCGGTTAAATTTAGAATTTTTGCTATTTGCTAACATTTTTGCTAACAAGTTTTGCTATTTGTTTTTAAGTCGCTACAGAAACAGGCTCCACCGTACTTATCTGAATTGCTCCATCCTGTATCTCAGTCAAGATCACTAAGATCGGGGGACTCAAACTCACTATCTGTCCCACGAACCAGACTAAAAAACAGGGGTGATCGTGCCTTTGCAGCCTATGGACCCAAGCTATGGAATAGCTTACCGCCTCATATCAGATCTGCACAAACTTTGTCACTTTTTAAATCTTCCCTGAAAACGCATTTCTTTTCAATAGCTTTTAAAATATCTTGATATGTGTATCTCCTGTGTGTATCTCCTGTGTATTATGTTTATATTGTGCTTGTTTTATATATCTTTGGGCCTTGTTAAGCACTTTGGTCAATGCCAGTTGTTTTTAAATGTGCTATACAAATAAAATTGTATTGTACTAGATTTTAGTTCGATAATGTTTTTTTTTCATTTTTTTTCTTTCATATTTTGTATTTTTAGGGGATTTTACTAGCCTGGGTTTCCCCATGCTGCCTTGAGCGTAGCGCGATTTTATTCACGCTGCTAGGCAGTCTGGACACCATGGACTAGATTTTCGCCTCAGCGAGGGGACCAATCACAGAATGGGGAGGGACCAGCAAGACGATGACGACGTCTATGCGACACACCGAAGTAGTTTGTTTATATCTATGGATCTAACATGGCATCGAAGTTACCTTTCGATGCAGCCTTAGATAGTGTTTTAAGCATGGTTCTAAGTAGTTTAGAACGCAAGTTTATTTAGTCTTTCATTTCCGTCGCTCTACATACGTCATCTGGTATAATTGAAACGATTGGCTATGAGCTACGTACAGGCGCATTTGATAGACATTCGTAGCGCCCAATAAACGGCTCTGGGCATTCGTAAACCACGCCTCAAATACGAGAAAATGAACATGTGGTTCCCAGACCACATCTCAATGAGAAAGAGGTCTGACGTTAGCCAGGCTAGGATTTTACGGTTGGATCACAGACTTTAGTCTCTTTTTAAAGACGACACATGGCAGATTATTGCTGAAGTGAAAGAAGATTAAAAAATAATTTTATGCTTATTGTTTAAATGTAAAATTAAAAATGCCCAAAATTCTATTTTACATTTTTATATGAAGTATGTATTTTCCAAAACAGGTTTTACTCTAAAACTGTGGGAAAAAATCAAAGCCATGAATCTAATTAAGTCTTTAAAAGAATAAAATAATTTGTTCCAAATTTGATGTTGATTTAAAAAAATGAGCTTTCAGTGAGATGTCATTTGGCTGCAGTACCAAACGCTTCCACTAAATGAAATTCGTCTCTCATTCATTACCAATGCGCTCATTTTAGACCGCGAACAGTAGAGCTGTGACTATTTTTTACTTTTAACATTTTGAATCATGTCCATGATTGTTTGTGTTCACACAGCAAGTGCCGAAAACTTTACCAAGTTTTGTACTATTTTGATGGAGTAAAAAACAAAAAACAAAAGAAAAAAATAAACACTAAACGTAAAATGTTTTGGTCAAAAGGGTGTTAACATTATTTTACTGTAAAATGACATGAAATGTAAGGTTAGATCCATTACAGTTTTCCCCCATATATAGTACGGGAACTTACTGTTTACCAATTAACAGGTGTTTAATGTCACATTTTTACAGTATTTTACTGTTAAAATAATCGTTTTACAGTGTTGAATATAGTGCTGTGTTGAGTTAAATTGAGTATTTTCTCTTGCTTGACACACGTATCTCGTTTACTTTCACGAAGCTTGGCAAACATGATTATTAAAAACTGCTCAGTTAGCATGTCAGACGAGGCCAGCGCTGGCTTTCTCTGCACAGACTGGCTTCAGGACTGAAGATGTGCCAGCACAGCGGAAACAGTTCAAGAGCAGCAGGAGACAAGCATGCAGACAGAAGAACATCATCATCATCATCATCATCATCAGCATCATCATCAGCAGCAGCAGTGAAGTGCAGTGTGTTAGCATGTCAAGCTATGGAGATGAATGCAGGATCTGTGCTTGTGTGTTTAAGACAGTGAGCGGTTACAGAAACACAGTTCATCAGCCGAGACTTCACCACTGCTCAGAAGCTTGTAAGTCTCTTCTGCTCACCAAAGCTGCATTTATTTGATCAAAATACAGTAAAAATTTGAAATATTATTACAATGTAAATCAGCTGTTTTCTATGTGAATATATAGTGCAGTGTAATTTATTCCTGTGATCAAAGCTGAATGTTCAGCATCATTACTCCAGTCTTCAGTGTCACATGATCCTTCACAAATCACTCTAATATGATGATTTGATGATCAAGAAGCAGTTATGATTATTATTGGTGTTAAAAACAGATTGAAAAAAGATTGTTTGATGAATAGAAAGTTCAAAAGAACAGCATTTATTTGAAATATAATCTTTTGTAACATTATAAATGTCTTTACTGTCACTTTTGATCAATTTAATGCATCCTTGCTGAATGAAAATATAATACCTATCTCCACCTGTCCCACACACAGAGCTATCGTACGGCTTCAGAAGGTTTGAAATATCAGGCACAAGTCTTATGACTAGTTTTATAACACTATCACAGTTCTGTTCTGCCATTTGTCTTGACAGGCCCAGTCTCTATTCACTCTCACTGTGAGTCTGTGAAACATCTACTGTTGAGATCATACAGGCTCGGAACGGCAGGAGAGCGAGAAGATAAATGACAGTATATTCATTTCTATGTGGACTAACCCTTTCAGCAGCACCAAGACACCACACATCTTCATCAGTTCGAGAAGACACATGTGAACAGCGAGCGGTGATAAAGGGGTGGTTGATTATGATTTGACTTTTCTAACTTTAGTTAGTGTGTAATGTTGCTGTTTGAGCATAAACAACATCTGCAAAGTTACGACGCTCAAAGTTCAAAGCAAAGGGAGATATTTGCTTTTATAGAAATCATTGTTTAAGGACTACAACAAACGGCTGGTAGAGACTACACCACATTCCTCCCGGGTTAGTGACATCACCAACCCTAAAATGTACATAAACCCCGCCTCGCAACAAAGGCCTCTATATGGCTCTGATAAGAACGAGCTGTTGAAGCTCCGCCCCCTGTGCCGGGAGCAGCAGCTCATTTGCATTTAAAGGGACACACACAAAACTGTGCATTTTTGCTCACCCTCAAAAAAGGACATTTTAACATGCTATAAAAAAAATATCTGTGGGGGATTTTGAGCTAAAACTTCACATACACACTCTGGGGACATCAGAGACGTATTTAAAAAGTGTCATTATACCACCCCTTTAAATGATCAGTACTGACCCAGCTGTGTGTGAGTGTGTGTTCAGTACTGACCCAGCTGTGTGTGTGTGTGTGTGTTCAGTACTGACCCAGCTGTGTGTGAGCCATGAGGTCGGCCAGCACGGTGGCCGCTGAAGCAGAGGTGGTGTTGGAGGAGTGATGGGCTCTTCCTCCGGGGTGTGATGAGGTGGAGGAGGCGGATGAGGAGGTGGACGAGCCCTGGATGACCCTGTTGAACCAGTGCTCCACGCTCGGGTGCGCCTGGTACGGGGACGAGGAGCAGATCCGACCCTGCCGGCGCAGCGACCCCTCGTCTTCTGATGCCGATGATGTGTCTGTGAGCGCAGGAACAGCAGGTGAGATGATAACAGGTACAAATCTAGTGTCACTGGCACTCATCACAAACTTCCCTTTGCCTCATCAGTTTCTCTCAGTGTCTTTTAATCAGCTGTTTTTGGTGTATGTGGTGTTTTTAATGTGCTTTAAGACAAACCATGTGTAAATTCATAAGTCGACACCATTGCTGAGTATTTTCTCCTTAAAACTGCAGTGAACCAAAGACAGTCTCAAACACACGCTTTGAAATCGCTGGTGTTTCTGACGTCACAAACTACCTTGTAACCAATCAGATCAACGTGTGATCGTCAACCAGTGGATCTCTGAGCTGAGTGAGTGAGTGGAGGCGGGGCTCATTTGCATATTCATAGAACCACGCATACTAAATGAGGCAAGGTTGTCGAGTTACATTCAAGATATTTTAAGGAAAAAACTTTTAAATATGTCGTTTTGGAGATCAAAGATGAGTTTTGAGAGATAAAATGATTGAGCACAGGGGGACTTTAAGCAGAGAATCACTTTATTAATCTGATCCAGTCATTTGTCACAAGCAGTGTCACATTTCTTTCCATCTTCATTTTGAAAAATATATTTATTGTTTTATCATTTCACTTTTTGTTTTTTGCTTAAAAAGTTGTACATACATATCTTTAATTTAAATTCAACTTGGTTTGATATTTTGTCATCTAATGTAAGGAAATGCCCTACATTTTTAAAGGTACAGTACTGACCCAGCTGTGTGTGTGTGTGTGTGTGTGTGTGTGTGTGTGTGTGTGTGTGTGTGTGTGTGTGTGTGTGTGTGTGTGTGTGTGTGTGCGTTTAATGCTTTACACGACAACGGTGTACGTTCTCAAAATGATCCCCATTCACACGAACACACACAAACTTTGTAAAGAAACACTACGCACATATAGATTAAACATTTAATATGCATATGCATGATGTCACTATCTTACACAAATTCACGATTTCATTGCTTTCAAAAACTTGCACTTTTTGGGGTTTTATCCCCCGAAAACGTGTAAATAAACAGTGAAAACGCGTAAAAAGATTCCTATTTTAAGTTTAAAATGTGTACATGGACCCTGAGTGTGACTTAAATGCCAGGAGGACTGATATATGATCGCTATGGAAGAGGAAGTTCTCAGTCCACACTGACACATGACTTATGAAGTGAAGTGAATGAAAACACATATGAAGTGATGCTCATGTGGTCAGAAGCGGAGTGTGTGAGGTCTGCTGTTATGATGACACATGACTGCATCATTTTCCCTATTATAAATACATTATAAATGTTACGCCATAGAAAATAACAGATGTCCGACAATTAATGAATAAAATAACTCAAACTGTGTGCTGTGGTGTAAAGAGTGTAACAACAGAGAGGAAAAGACATTTAAAAGAGATTATAATGAATTCACGATTAATTAACTCTATTAGAAAAGTATAATTATCATTAACCCATTACCAATAATGATCCGCTGTTTGCTAGTTCATTTACATTTCATGTTAGACGTTCTGAAACGGCTATGACAGATATGATATATGATAGATATGATATATGACAGATATGATATATGAGAGATATGATATGATAGATATGATATATGATAGATATATGATAGAAGGAATTTAAATGTAAAATTGTGGCATTTTTATTGTCCAAAATGCCAAAAGTCATAGTGCGTATAGTAATATCTTCCTCATGAACAAGTCACATGTCATGATCTGAGGTACAACAGTGTGAAACGAGTTACTAAATGGCGTTTAATGCTTTAGCATGTTGTAATACTCTATTACTTACATTCCATAAAAGCTGCTTTTCAATGTTCATTGTATTATTTTCATCATAAAACACAAAGAAATGAAGAGAGAAAAGACAGACTAAATGAAAGAGGAGAAGACAAAGGCGAGAGAGCCTAACTGACAGAAGCCTGTAGGAGGTAGACGATCTATTTAACATTAATTATGCACTTAATCACCCGCGGGGAGCAATTACTGTACAGCGTGTCCAGCGAGTTAAGAGACAGACACTGAGCAACACACAGTCATGCGTGAAACGTGGAGCCGTTATCCTAATGTGTGTGTACTGATGAAGAGAATGATGTGTGATACCTGTGATTATCAGACACACACACACACACACACACGCACACACACACACACACACACACACACACACACACACACACACACACACACACACACACACACACACACACACACACACACACACACACACACACACAACTCAAGACTAACCTACACACATTACATATGAAAATCAAGCTCGGCATTTCCTGTTATAATGATGAAGATGATGATGATGATGATGAAGATGATGATGATGATTTAGAGAACAATGCACCCCAAGATCAGTATCCAATATGATATGAATATCAATATACGCCATATTTACTCAATGAATTTACATACACTACCATTCAAAAGTTATGGGTCAGTAAGGAAATTAATATTTTTATTCAGCAAGGATGCATTCAATTGATCAAATATATATTTTCAGTGTTACAAAAGATTTCTATTTCAAATAAATGCTGTTCTTTAGAAAATGTATCATGTTTTCCACAAATATATGAAGCAGCACGACTGTTTTCAACACTGATAATAATCATAAATGTTTCTTGATCATCAAATCCTCATATTAGGATGATTTGTGAAGGATCATGTGACACTGAAGACTGGAGTAATGATGCTGAACATTCAGCTTTGATCACAGGAATAATAATTATAATACACTATTGTAAATAACTAATTATAAATATAGAAATAGTTATCCAGGATATTTTGGAGCTGAAACTATTGTTCTGATCAGAATGTATGAGTCAGTTCCCTCTTGAAAGGAGTGCATGTTTAATGATCTATAAAGAGCCTCGTGAAAACTAGAACTACAGTAATTGTGTTCTCACTCCATGTCCTCGGGCACTATGAGTGTAACCTTGACACAGATTCAGGAAGAGGAAGACACAATAGAGAGAGAAACTGACAATGACAAGGAGGAGACGGAAATGAGCTGGAATGAGTAGATGTGTCAAGACACCTAACAACCGCTATCCTGACAATAACTGGCAAGCTGGCCTTTAAAACAGAAATAACTCTTCTAAAGCCTCTCCATCAGTGTCTGTCTCTGAGATCGGGACACAGCAGACTCCCGAACACACTACACACATCAGCAGAAACACCAGGGAAACTGGGTCAGATGGCATTCCTCCAGCTGGTCAGATCCAGACAGAAGCAGAATCCAGTCAGACACACTGTTCTGAAGAGGGAAGAGTCTACATCCACACCATACCACTGGGTCTCGCACGTCACATGACTGATGTCCCATTATGTGGAGGTGCACATGAGATTTGTGAGGGGTAGGACTGAAAGCTATGATTTTAGAGCATTTGTATTATGATTATATCATGTAGCAATTAATGCCATTTTCAGGCCTCGGAATATAATGCACAACCTTTTATGATACTTTATGGTGCTTTTAGTTCTGGTTTGGAGATTGACAGCATGTAGACACTGCTTACTTTAACATGTAGGGCCTATGAAATGTATTTTTCACACATCCTTCTTAATTTTTCGGGGTTGTGTGTTTTTTTTGTTTTTTTAATGGCAAGTTTTTATAAAGATGTCTAATTAATTGAAATATCTTTATACTTATGGAATTTAACAACAAATTATAGAAAGTTTAAGTACTTTTGACATTTTCTAATCAACTGAATTCATAAAAATGTAACAATTGAATGATTTTTTTTTTTTTTACAATAAAAGGGCCTTGTGGAATGTTTTATCTTTTCAGAAAATCTGTGTTGTCCATTTAAATTTGTCTGAATTTATACAAATTTACTGTCAAAAATGGTGTTAATATATAAAATGTTGCCAAATTCTGTGACATTCCACGTTATATAGTAAATTACACTTTTATGACTGGATTCCATGATTCCATCCGGATGTTCTGCATCACGGATATCATAAATAGAAGGAGCCAATTATGTATGTAAAAAAAACAGCATCATAATTCTTCAAAATGTCCTGTCCTGTAGGTCTGAAGCATTAGATTTTTCATTTTTGGGTTTCTTTAAGACCCGCCTCGAGAATGAAGCGAGAGGGCAAGAGTGGGGCATCTGACAGGCCAGATGGGTTATCAGATCATCTCCGTCGGGGCAATCAGACAGCTTTAGTGCGTTACTGCGTCCATGCAGGGCACAAAAGACTTAGCGGACCATGACCAATTCCCACAGGGAGCGACCCTGAATGGCTCCCGTTATGCTGATCTGACCCCACCCTTGAACCTTTAATCCCATTGACCTTTCTCTGACTTCATCATTCTGACCGAAGAAGGACAGAAGAGTGTATCCGGACACCAAGACTCTGAAACTCGTTAGCGTTAAACAAACACTGCATTAATGTAATCCATATTGACGGACAAAGCAAAGGCGTTACACAAACATGAGGTGTGAGGGATGAGCTTATCTGACCACAGGATGTAATAATGTGTTATCATTGAAGATCTCATCAGACATAATATAACAACATCAACACAGATGATACAAAACAAAATAACCAATAGGAAAGACAAATCATGGATTTTAATGCATGAAACTCTTCAAGGTAGCTAATATTTTTTTTCCAAGCCAATCGATCTCCACCTATGCAACCTTATTATCTCTGTCCCTCCTCCTCCCCAGCACCACCTGTCTAGATCAGCTACGCCGTTCTCACTGCTTTTTTCCTCTATAGTATATTTCAACTCATGCCAAAACTACTCCTTCCTACACTCTTTTCTTATCATCAAAGTCCTGTTAAAATCTTTTTCAAGAATTGTCATCATGATTGCCAAGACAGCAATGAGATTACATGGAGGACAAATGAGATTCATTCTCCTGCTTCTCAGATTGATCTCCTGTACATACATCTCACATACATTTCCTATTGAGCTTCAGAAGTGATCTTAATAATATCTCAAACTGTGCTCAGATTTCCCAAAGTACCAAAGTCTGCCATCAAAAGTCAATATGAACTCAAACATTTTGCAACAAAATGGAACTAAACTGTTGAGAACTGAACCAAATGAAATTATCTGAGTTGTCTGCATTAATGCTACCTCTGCACTGTTACCGTACAGTGTGTGTCAACAAGTGTGTCTTTTTTATTTCTCCTAAGGAATTCAGTTAATACTTAAAAGACTCAAAGTCCACATGAGCTATGAAAAAAGATGTTGTCAATCTCTTATACCCCAAAATAAGGTAGGTCCATTTTGTATTAGCTAAATGTTGTGTGTTAACTTAAATGTAATACTCAAATAGCTAAATATGCCGCCAGTGGGTCAATAAAGCTGGAACTCTGCTAAACATCTCCATATGCAAGCGTGTGGGAAGGTGGTCTGGGAACTGAGTGGTCAGGAGCAGTTCTCTTTGTGTAAATAATGAGGCTATTATTCAGAAAACTATGCATTGTTCTCCCAAGACTCAGAAGATCAAAACATCCCCTACTGAAAAACCCAGCATTGCTGGTCACCAGCAGAAGGTGTGTTTTTCATGCTGGGATCAACAGGGAAGGCTGGTTGCTGGTTTGCTGGTCACTGGCATGCAGAGCAGGAGTTCCTGTGGACCAGCAAGCCAGCTCAGCTTTACTTGAGAATATCATGATTATGAAGATTTTCATTGTCATGCTTCACCAGTTAGACCAGCACTATACCAATATAAACCAGCCTGGAACAAGATGGAATTCATGCTGGTTTATATTGGATTACTCAGCAGGATATTAAGGGCTGAAATGCACATTTGTTATCAACTGTTGTCAATTGAAAATATAAAGTAGAATGTAAAGTGTAGCTAAATATCTTAAGCTATAGCTTAAATAGCAGTCAGAAACGGTAATAAACCTGTTAAGTTAACTGTTAAATCCTAGCTGTGTGTGTGTGTGTGTGTGTGTGTGTGTGTTTTACCTGGAGGAGTGCATGCCTCAACTGAGGACTGCACTAGAACAGAGCGTCTCTTTGAGGGCATCGGCATCTTTCTCTCTTTATACTTTGCCAAGGCTGCTTGTACTGCTTCTGTATGAAGGTCTGTGGGGAAACAGATAGCGGTGACATTAGATGAGACAGAAAACTACCATAAGACATCAGAAAAATTAAATTTTCAAATCCCAAAGGTCTACATGATATGACAGAACAGATATCATTATAATAATAAATTTACTGCAAGTAACCAAGCACCGAAGGCACCGCAAGCAGAGTAAATTCAGCATGTACAACAAGCATAACAATTAAATCAAAGCATGATCATCAGATCACTCTCAGAAAGAGAGAGAGTCTGGAACAGATGCAGCTTCTTGCACAGTTTCTGGCCACAGTACCTCTTGCGGTCTGGGCATTTGCCACACAGGATTCGAACCCGCGACCTGAAAGGTTCGGGGCTTGTGGCTGCTGAGGAGAGTTAGACACCCCTGTCACGGTTGTGCTGCATATAAAGGCACGAAGATGAAGATAAAGGTTCAAACAGTATTTAATAATATCCACAGGGTAAACTCCACACGAAGAACAGCAAGCAAACACAACCATACGTAAACAAGACCGGACAAGAGTGAACTGAAAACACAGGACTTAAATACACAGACAAATGAGGTGATTAACGATAGCACAGCTGGCAGTGATGACAAATCAAATTAGTGATGACAAACTAGTGGCGGGAAATGGTGCAACTGAGTCCAAAACAGGGTGACATCGTGACATAACGCCCCCTCCCGGAAGGAGCGACCTCGCGCTGTGAGGGAGGTGAGGGTGGGAGATTTGGAGGTGGACGAGGAACAGAAGAAGTACTGGTAAGAGGAACAGGTAGACAGACAGGCAGAGAAGACCAGGGAGGTGAAGATGGTGGAGTCGTCCAGGGGGTGGCCTTGAGCAGGGATGGCCTGATGGTGCTCAAGGCCACAGCCAGGACGGCATCCCACGGTGGCGTTGCTGGAGGGAGGAGCCAAGGGGGTGAAGGTCTCTATGCCACCCTGGGGACAAGTGGAGGTGATGGAGCTGATGGAGGTGGATCCCTAGGTGCAGACAGAGAGCCGAAAGAGCGGAGTGATGCTGACGGTCCCCGAGTCCATGACAGAGCTGCGGCAATGACCCCACCGAGATGAAAATAGGGTACCATAGGGCTGAAGTGGAGCTGGAACGACTAAGGGCTGAGGCGTAGCATGAGTGAAGCCGGAGCCAAACAGAGGCCTAGGGGTGGAGGGCCGGAGTGTAGCGGATGGCCCGCAAGTCCGTAGTGATGTGATGCCGATGTCTGAGCCAGGCGAAGCCGATGGTCCGAGGGAGTCTAGTGGAGCCGAAAGCTCGATGGTCGCTGGTGGAGTTGAGGGAGGAAGGATCGAAGGCGAAGGAGTCGGGACGATGGGCCGAGATGGAACAATGGGACCTGAGTCCGGGGACGGAGCCACGGGATCTCCACGCCCAGGAGAAGCTGGCTCACACCCAGGTGTAGCCGCGCCACTGAGAGGAGGCTGATTAGGAACTGATGGGAGACAGTGAGGGATGGGTAGCAGGCATGGCTGAGGGCTGGAGAAGGGACTGATGATGAACAGAGGGATTGGCGGAAAACAAACAATTCTGGTAAAAAATTTGGAGATGGGACGGAACAAACTCATCCAAAATAAAGCCGACAGTCTCGGGAGGGATTAAGGGGGTAGGGCTTCTTCCTCTCCAAAATCAAAGCAATAGTTCAGAGTGCTGGCCAGAAACTCACTCTCAGTGGCGGGAGTGTGCACGGGGATCCTTACTACACCCTCACACTCATCACAAACTGATGCAGCCGGCTGACACACCTGGTCAGGCTCGCTGTGCTCCGGCTCCACGGCCATGTTTCGCTCAGCTAAATTCATTGCTGGCTCCTGCTCTGTCTGGAGGTTCCTGATTAGGAGTGGGGCTGGTGTTGTCGTCATCAAAGTCGACAGTGAAAGACAATCCACAAAATGCCAGCACCCACTCCACATATGCGGCGAAGCTCCCTCGAGGTCCCTCCCTGGACAACTGTGCCTTTGTCAATGCGTCGGGTCCAATGTAGAGGAAGGAACAAAGGCAGTTGTCCGGGAAGCTCGACTGATGTGCAAGGAATTCTGTCACATGTGCCTCGAGGGAGCGATTTCCCTGCTCAAGGCAGATTAACAGGAACGAGGGAGAGTCCATGATAATGGAGAAGAGATTACTAAAAAAAACAAAAACACTGATACAAAACAAAACAAAAACACGCCGCAGTCTATATCACTTTTTGGTCTGGTCTTCTGTCACGGTTGTGCTGCATATAAAGGCACGAAGATGAAGATGAAGATAAAGGTTCAAACAGTATTTAATAATATCCACAGGGTAAATCCACATGAAGAACAGCAAGCAAACACAACCATACATAAACGAGACCGGACAGGGGTGAACTGAAAACACAGGACTTAAATACACAGACAAATGAGGTGATTAACGATAACACAGCTGGCAGTGATGACGAATCAAATTAGTGACGACAAACTAGTGCACCTGAGTCCAAAACAGGGTGACATCGTAACAACCCCAAATTTGGTCAGATTAATATTCATTACCATCACTACAAGTGTGCCAGTTTTCACCATTTCCCCATGTTCTGTTCATAGGGCTACCATAGACAACCATTCGGTAGTAATAATAATAAAGTAAACTAACACTTAAAATAATAACCTTCTCGCCAGGGTACCTGAATAATATTACAGTGTATATTATATTATATTATATTATATTATATTATATTATATTATATTATATTATATTATATTATATTATAGTATAGTATAGTATAGTATAGTATAGTATATTATAGTGCTTTGATGTTCTTAGCCTTTTGTTTCGAAACAAGGGAACAATGTAAGGTCGATCTCTTGGAAAAGTACAAATACACCTCTGCTTGCTTAAGTCACATGATTTGATGAATCATTTCTATTAATTTACATGCAAAAGTTTGTCAGTAATAATGAAACATGCAATCGTGATACTGAACCCTGTGAAAAAGAAGTGCACTCAGCTGTATTGAATGTTTACTTATAGTGTACTTCAAATCATAAAAGTATATTTAAAAAAAACTTGCAGTCAGATAATATGAATGAATTAAGAGGCCGCTTACAGCGAGGGCATTTAAAGACAGACACTTTCATGACTATATTTCTAAACACACTTAAGTGCACTTTCTTCGTAATGGTGTTAAATGAAAAGTCTTTCTTTTAAATCATGTTTTAATAGTCTTTTGTCGTGCTTTAAAGACGTTCACTTCTTTTGATGTGGTTACTAACATACTAAAGCACATATAAAGTACTTGATAATCATTTTAACTGTAGTGTGTTATTCAACATTACATTTATAGTTAATATATTATAAATGTACTAAACTACAGCTTCATCATTATAAATGTGTAATTACAAATATATTTAAATTCACGACAAACAAGTTTAAATAGAAATGTTAGTGTATCATAAATGCTTGTCAGTACATTCAGCAGTAACTTTAACCATATTTATTAAATTACATATAAAGATGTACTCTACTAAAGTGGGTCAAAAACACTCTAAAGTTCCACTGATTGCATTTAATATACACTACCGTTCAAAAGTTTGGGGTCAGTACGATTTTTTTATGTTTTTAAAAGAAGTCTCTTCTGCTCACCAAGGCTGCATTTATTTGATAAAAAAAAAAAAAAAAAAAAAAAAAAAAAACAGTAATATTGTGAAATATTATGACAATTGAAAATGACTGTTTTCTATTTTAATATATTTTAAACTGTAATTTATTCCTGTGATCAAAGCTGAATTTTCAGCATCATTACTCCAGTCTTCAGTGTCACATGATCCTTCAGAAATCATTCTAATATGATGATTTGATGATCAAGAAACATTCATTATTATTATCATATGTATTATCATATATATGTTGAAAACTGTTCTTTACAAATTTTTTTCAAAATTCTTTGATGAATAGAAAGTTCAAAAGAACAGCATTTATTTAAAATAGAATATTTTCTAACATTATAAATGTCTTTACTGTAACTTTTGATCAGTTTAACTCATTCTTGATGAATAAAAGTATTGATTTATTTTATTTATTTCCCCCAAAAATAAAATAAAAATTCTTACTGACCCCAAACTTTTGAACGGTAGTGTAAATTTAAACTAGAATTCAATTTCATTTAAATGAAATGTATCATGCAACTAAGTGTAAGAAAACATTACATTCAGTTCACACGTACGTAAGAATATTCTTATAAAGTATGTTATTTTCCATATTACTATTGATTATGCATTATTTTTGAAGTATTCTTCTATATAAGTGTGATAAAGTGCACTTCTCTTTTGCAAGCATCTCTATCTGAGTGTCTGTGGTGCTGGTTTAGCAGAGGAATGGCCGTGCCTGATCTGAAGCGCTCATCCCGTGAGTTCGCCACCCGGGGCTTGTTCTGTTTGGAGCCCGGAGGAGCCACCTGTGACGACGTGTGGATCCTATGATCTATCTGCAGAGACGGGTCTACACCTGCACACAACAGAGACCACAACGTTATCATCTCACACACACACAGAGGCAATACTTCACTTTCCACGCTTGACATTTCACCCATGAGCAAGCTAACTGTGATGTAAAGCAGGAGAAATCACGGTACATCAAGAACCTACAAAACCAGCATTACAGAATAAAGGTCCCTAAACTGTGCAGTTCCACCTATCGGGCCCACAGAAACAGACACAAGTAAATCATCTTAGGGTGAGTAATTTACTTGTAATAAGTGACACTACTCAGTTTCAGCAGATTTAGATAGCCACATAAATCCTCTCGCGACTTCAGACTTCTCTGCTATCCGGGAAACACAACACCTTGAGATCAATGGTCCTCTACACCACATCTGAGCTCTCATGGTGATCAGAATACTTCATCAGACATGACAGACACACACATCTTACATTACAGTCACCAGACTACAGTTTCAGCTGAGGCTTACCATTGAGAACTTCTCACCAATATGAATTACTTCAAACTGGCATATATATATAAATAAATAATATAACAATTGTACATCATTTATTTATAATGTGTTTCAAGACCCATCTTAGGGGGCGATCTGTCGTCTCAGCCTCTTTAAGACTATAACCTGAAGCTTGAAACCATTCGTTCTTTCAATAATGTTAATCAAACACCAGAAGAAAATGTAGTAAGTATTTACTTTGTACAGTTATACAGCTTTCACAAGCGCTGTTCATATGATTTTAGAACTTTGTAATCTCTTGTATTTATTCATGCTATTGCTTGACTGTTCACTGTTGAACGTTATATTAGTTAGGATAGTATTATGTTTTTGCTGTGATTGTAAATTGGAATCGAGAATTGTGTAATTTCACTGCATCGTAAGTTTACATAGTTCAAAAACAACGAAAGCAATAACTTTATTTATTTATTTAGGCAGTGAATGTTCGGAGTAGTAATTCCTGTTAGTAATAATGATATGATGATGATAGTTGTCTACACATGTACTGATCTGAACTGCAGAAAGACTGGTATCATTATAGCATTTATTCATTAAACTTTTGGTAGCACTTTATTTTACAGTCCTTTTCCGCATGTACAAACTATGTGTTATTACAGTTATTACAATGAATGGGTAAAATCAAGTTACTAACCCTGAACCTAACCTTAACCCATGTAGTTAAGGTACACTGTAAATACATGTAAGTACACGCACTGCCAAATAAAGTGCAACCAAACTTAATTTAAGTACTGGTAAGGCTACTTTTGACTTACTATATAGTAATATAGTAGTGCGGATTTAAAGAGGCAATGCTCTCTTGCTCCAGATTGTCAGTGAGGATCAAATCCTAGAACCAACCCTGATCATGTAGACGATGTTCATATACAGTATGTGTCCACAACACACTGCAGATGCAGATACAGCTGGATATTAATATAACAAGAGCAATACACATATAACAGTAGTGGATGCATTCACCTTTCATAAGTGTGCTGGTGACTTTTTGTCATTATTTTAATAATGAAAGAAACAAAACTGAGAACTCTCTCATCTATCACTCATCATTCCCGCATGTACGTGTATATGGACATGACTTTCTTCAGATAAACGTAAAGATTTTTAGGACAACAATCCATCTCTGTGAGTCCAGACTGAATGTCTGTGATCCATTCGACCCGAGTGGATGAATCACTGTCTTCTGAACACAGAATGATAGTGTGTAAGAAAAACACTACATATATTTTTATCATCTTTATCTGAAGACAGAAGGTCGTATACATTGGGGACTGTGAATATATCACATGTACAGTAATAACCAAAGCCCACCGAGGATGCACTCACAGTGAGAATCTGTGATTATGCTTCACCTCTTCATTTAAAGCTTCTGACTGAATGTTGAATCTGAGCTCAATGTCACTGTTATTTCTGTGAGTTTGGAGAAGCTTCACCTTGAGGAAGGTTAAGGCTGATGATTCACACAGCGCTGCTTACATAAGACCCAGCACTGCAGCAGAAACCAGAAATCAGAGAGGACTGTGTGTCTGACCTCTATCACACCAGAGAGAGTCCAGTGAGCGCTCACAGATTCAGCATTAAGCCTAATGGTGCACAGCTTATTAAACATTAACAGTAAAAGTGTGCATTAAAAGTACCATTTCGGCAACGAGAACGATGCGGAGCCGAATGACGATAAAGATGTGTTCTGGAGACTGCCGTGTTTATTGAACCAATCAGAGGTAAATCGAGAGTCAGCGAGAAGCTCATCTGATTGGCTACATGATGAAGCTGGACCCGCCCTCCTCTTCACGCTTGCAAAACTCAGTGAGTGAGAGTCTCGTGCCTAAACTGAAGCGCAGGTAAAAGAAAGACGCAACTGTACAAATCGGGTTATTTCGGGAACTTTTTTGCCTCATGTACACAAGAAGTCATTTAGACATTTGCAACAGTTTATTGTTTTACACAAAGGTTGATTTTACGCAATTAATCTGTTTTGCAGTTCCTGACTCTGCAATACTTTTGGTCGCATTTGTGCGGAAAAAACATGCCAAAAAGTGTAAGCGCGGAAAGTCAGAAGAATACAGATCATATATATTTAGCGTAAGCATGAAGCTGCAGCTTCACTACACATGCATTACACTTACCAATAACAGTAAAAATACTGCAAATATTTTTTCTTACACTTGAAAGGCGATTTACACCTTTACAAATCTTCTCTTGCACATGCAAATTTTACTTACGCTTGCAATCTTATGTACACTTTCACAAATCTTTTGATGTCAAGCGACGTGACAAACACAGGGAGAGATGAAGGACATCCACGACTAACTGCATTTAAAAAACATAGTCCTGCTTTTGTCATAGGATCTAAATAAAACCAAACTATCTATTCTCTGTGAAGCTTTGACATGGTGGAACATCTATCACAGGTTAAGACAACTAGTGACCTTTTACCTTTGTGTTAAACTCGTTTTTTTTTCTTGGAAAGTCAAAGCAACTGACACAGGATTGTTTACCTCCTCCCAAACCGTTTGCCTAGCAACCAGTTCATGCTGACCTCTTGACCCCTGGGAACTCCAGCTACTGCTGACATGGAGGAGCATTCATGATCATATATCTCATATCCTACACAACCACACTGAGCTCAGCGAAGCTCACTTACTATAAACACACGCGTCACACACTGTAGTTTAGGATGAGGAGAATATTCTGCACTACATTATGTGTTAATCCTGCTGTTATTATTGAGACTTGCTGCTGATTATCACAGAAAATATGTTCAAAAACATTGAAAAACATGACATTCCCCTAAACTTTTGAATGGTAGTGTATTCACATCTGTCTTGAACAACACTCAATGACAATTCAGACAAATGTACAGATCAAATGCCACATATTTGAGAATGGATTTAATATAAGTGTTTATTTTTGTTATATTTAACCCTCTGGGTTGCTGTGTTCCCTATTGACTTTATACTGCAAACATGATTGTTATTCCTTCAGCTCTGTTGTATTAAAACATCTGGTTTCCTCTGTTATTAAGTCCATCATAACTGCTTCAGGTCTTCTCAATAATTGCACAGTATCCGCATTATAACACCGCTGCTGTCTCACTCAGGTCCTGTGAGGGCTGGACTGGACATGCACAGTTAATCTGGCTCTGGTTCTGGGAAACCTCCAATCCTGCCTAACTCAACAAAAGCTTACTCACGGATAAAGTTGTATGAGGACAATAAGACACAGTGTGCAACATCAAAAGAAGTGAGGGACTGCTGGTTCATAACACACACACACACACACACACACACACACACACACACACACACACACACACACACACACACACACACACACTGAATGTGTGTAATCTCAACAGCTTCACAAAAGCCCAACTATGTGCAAAGATAACTCAGCAGTAAATGCTACAAGTCGCTCCGTCCAGTTGCTAAGCGAGTAAATGTCCCTCAGCGGTTGGCTGATGACCAACCAATCACATTCCAGCTTCCAGACGATTGTTACCAGTCAGATCTGGATGAATGTTTCAGAAGATGCAACAATGTAACAGTTAGGAGCTGTGCCAGCCTTCATGACTGAGCTCTCATTAGGAGGTTTGATGGTAATGAGCTTTAATTGGAGACATAAACAGGTAGATTGGAGATTGTTCAGCCCTAGTGGCGGAGTACAACACTGGCGAACCGGAGAACTTTCCAGCAGAAACTGTGTGCAGTTCTCCTCTTTGTTCTGAGTTAGAGGACATCAGCTGTGAACATGACCACGCAGATTCAAAGACTAATGCATCATGTGAAATCTGGATGGCCTCTTTCACATCTCTCGTGAAAAGAAGTGCACTTACTCGTATTGAATGTATTTCAAATCTTATATATTTTAAAATGCTGTACTTGCAGATAATATAATATTGATGAAATAAAGACCTCTTCAGTGCACTTAAAGGACTGCACTTGTATTTATGTTTTATCATTATGCTTTTAATCATTATGTCTTAAAAATCTTTTGTCATGCTTTAAAGAAGTGCACTTATTTTGATGTGTCGACTTGATTGAGTTAAACTTTAACTGTAGTTTGTTATTCGATATTACATTTAAAAGTTTTAAAATGTACTAAATTGCAACTTCATCTTTATAAATGTGTAATTACACATATCTTCATCCTGTGCACCCCCCCCCCCCCCAGCTCCACCTGCCTAGATCAGCTATGGGATTTATGTATGTCTATTTTTATTTAATTTCAATGAACATGCAATTAAGTGTCTGCAAACATTACATGTACTGTATATTCATTCCTGCAATAAGTGATCTTTTCCAAAGTATGCTAAAGTGTACTTCCTTTACTCAACTTCCTTTGCAACAGAGAGCATCATGGGAGGAAGTGTGGAGGCCTGTTAGAATATGACAAAGCCCTCTCCGAGAGCCATCTCTGCTGCAAGGCTGATTGAAAATCAAGTCCTGATTCTCCGTTTCAAAGCCAAACCAAAACTACAGAGTGGGGGCCCAGACAGACGTTCACTTTTCCACAAGCCACCGCAACCATCATAAAATACGTGTTCAGGGCCATTCTATAATTAAACCTACACAAGGAATACAGATTGAGCTTGCAGTGAGGGGGTTGTTCAGACAGACATGAGCAGTCGAAGTATTGACCGTCGCGTGTGAACAGAATCACCAAAGCAGATGCCATCGATCTGGAACGGGGAGATGACCTGTGACCTCTCCACGGATGTCCAGGTCCGTCTGCGTTTCCCACCAGTGTCGTTACTGTGAACTACTGTGCAAATATAACTATTAAACATCTTTTGGAAACTGAAATAAAGCTAATATAAAATAAAATATAGGCCTAAATGTTAAATGAAAAATTAAACATAACCAAAAGTTAGAAATGTTGTCTGAAATGGCTAAAACTTACACTGAAATGAAAACTAAATGAAAAATGTACAACATGTTACTAAAGTAACACTGTTTGCTACAAGATCAGTGTAGAGAAAAGACAATTGTGTGCATTTTTTTAATTTTTTTTATTCTTGTTCAAGTCCTGATTAATTCACCCTCAAATCATTTGATATGTTTTTCTTTTTCATTCAAAAGTGGCACGTCAGTGTCACCGTTATGTTGAGTTTGTCTCAGTTATGGACTTTTATTTTGTTTTCATTCACATCATGTGTTCCTTTGTTTGATTTTCCCGCCACTCCTTTGTTTCTATGGTTACTGTTATTCGTTCTCTGTTCAGGCGCACGTCATTAATTATCTTGTTTGAGTCACTAAGTTCTTCCCTCACAGTTCTTCAGTGTTCGGTCATTGAGTGTGTGTTGCCCTGCCTTATCTGTGACAGTCAAGATACCTCAAGCCAGGACACAGAATAATATTAATAACATTAGGTGAAAAACATGAATGAGATTTTAGAGCAATGTCGTATAAGAAGTTTTTCTGTGAATTACAATAAATATTTCAGTCTGTTCCTCACACAGAGCTATTATATGACTGCAGTATTCTTGGAAAACAGCGCAGAAGTCCAATAGACAATTTTTCTGATACTTTTATGGTGATTTTTGGATCTAAACAGCTCCTGTCCCAAATTCACTTTCTTTATATCAAAGCAAGCAGTGCTAGCAGTGCTATTAAGCATTCTGCTAACTATCCTATCTAGAAATATCTAGTTCAATCATGAAACGCAGGCCTTCACATGCAATCTGCAAGCAATCACATCATTCCTGCATGACACGACCTGATTGGCCTCTGCTGATCCTGCAGCCAATGAGATCGCTTGCTCCACATTTGAATAGTCTGGTTCAGTGTTTGCTGTATCCTTCGTCAAAAATCACATACTCTCTTGAGGACGTACTTATTTTGAATAAGTTACTACTTTACGACCGCAAAAAAAATGATGTTCCATATAGTACGGATGTGTGTAGTATGAATGTAATCTGGACGCACTGCATTCACCATGTTGTTCAGACAGCAGAATTCTGGGAAAACAGCGCAGAAGTCCCATGGACAATTTTTATGATTCATTTACAGTGATTTCTGGATCTCAACAGCTCTGATGACAGCGTCAGTTGCGTCGTGGGCTCATGGGATAGTAAAGTGTCCATCATATGCACACTTCAGACTCTCGCCGGAAGTAGTAGGTCATCCGGGGACTCTTTGTCTATTCTTTACAGTTTTTTTGCCTACTGTATAGTAGGGAAGTATGCGATCTCAGATGCAGCCAATCAGAACCCCTCCACCTCCCCAGCTCCCCCTGCCTAGATCTGCTATTTATCTCTATTTATGCAGCATCAGCAGATCTGTCATGATCACAGCAGTGTGTCTGTGTGTCTATTAGCAGTAGAAAGAGCATACTTGATATGCAGCAGCAGAAATAATCAACAGCAGCAGCAGTGTAGCAGATAAAGCCCACCGAAACCTAATACATTAAAGCGATACTCCACTTTTTTTGGAAATAGGCTCATTTTACAACTCCCCCTGAGTTAAACAATTGAGTCTTACCGTTTTCGAATCCATTCAGCCGAACCACTTTTAGCATAGCTTAGCATAGATCATTGAATCGGACAAGACCATTAGCATCTCTAATAGCATCTCATCTCAGGCGTAATGATATGACGCAGCGCCTGAAAATAGTCGACCCTATAGTCTACTGAGCTGGGGACTATTTTCAGGCGCTGCGTCATATCATTACGCCTGCTGGACTCATGGTACGGCAGCAAAGTTTCTTGATTATTACGCAGGAATGAGAGTATAGTTCCTAGCCATATCAGCCTAGAAAATCACAACTTTACATTTTCCGTCGGTCTTAGTACACGATGTCACTACAGAAGAGTCAACTTTTAAATAGGAAAAATATCGAAACTCTTTGGTCATTTTTTTGAGAGAGATGCTAATGGTCCTGTCCGATTCAATGATCTATGCTAAGCTATGCTAAAAGTGGTACCGCCAGACCCGGAGATCGGCTGAATGGATTCCAAAACGGTAAAACTCAACTCTTTAACTCTGGGGGAGCTGTAAAATGAGCCTATTTCCAAAAAAAGTGGAGTATCCCTTTAACACTGCCATATTCAATAACATGTTATTTAGAGAGCTGTCATGATTTAAAATAATGAAATCATTTACATTTTTGGGTGAACTATCCTATGTGTACTTGGCTGTTTTAAATAAAATACATGAATAAAAGAAATGTAAGAGTCCAAAAGGAAGAATTTCTTATATTTTTGAGGTGAAAGAGCAAGGATCCATAAATAATGATCACGTCTATATTCAGTGTATGGAAAGAGATATCAAGCCTGGATATATGGGCAGTTGCTAGCCTCCCTAAACCAAACAACAAAGACACACACCACATAATTGAGAGTTTGAGGCAGTTTGAACCCTGCACTTAGTTTTTAGTTTTATAGTGTGGATCGCTCCTCTTCCCCATCGAGACACACACACTGTTTCCATTAGCTCAGAGTATCCTTGACAGAACTGAAACCATTGATGTATTTCAGATCATTGCAGACCGCAGTCAGACTCAGAGCTCTCGCAGAGGTCGAAGAGGTGACACAAGCGAAGACTTTATAACCTAGACATGCACCGTGAGCCACAATACTTCATTAAACAGTGTCTGTGCAATACAGTGGATGAGAGCGAGCTGTTTACCTTGTATCTGGGGTATGTAGGGCGCCAATAATTTCCCTCTTTTCTTTTCATAGCCTTTCTGTGTGATGTCACCTATAGAGAGGGAGAGAGAGAGAGACAAAGGGATTGTGATGAATCATGTATTCTGTGTTTGTAAAGCTGGCATCACATTGCTCAGAGTCAGCCCACTGTCCTGGCACAGCAGGGCACCGAGAAAGTCCTCCGATCCGCCACACGGCCCGCAAACACACAACAACCCCCGGTATAAACACACACACACATATCCCTGAGGCCTCCAGTGTTCACTCACAACTTTCCTTTTGCTGAAGAAATATCTTCATGTATCAAAACAACCCTGCATGAATGTCCACCCGCATGGATACTCACCTAATCAAACCCTTACTCATGTTTTTGCAAATAAATATAGTCAGGTTTGGAATCAGTGATGTGGAATCTAGGGCTGTTTTCGACTAAGGATTTTCATAGTCGAATCTGATTCGTTAGATTTTGCCGTAGTCGACTGATAGTCGAACCTTTTTTTTTTTTTTTTTTTAGATAGCAGCTAGATTTTTTTCATTTCAAACAAAAGAGCTAAAAAAACTAAAAGAAAAACATGGTGTGTAACAAATACCTTTTATTCATTTAAAGCCAGATGAACAAAACATATCACACATATCATAACATTTCATAAACATGAGGAGCAATATGAGAGAGAAATTTGGTGATTGTTGTTTAGGTACATTAAACCACGTAAAGCTTTTTCACGCCCATGAGAACCGTGTGGAGTCAACTCACAGCCGCTCCGCTGCCCTGCTGAAAATGTGAAGCAGAAACGCTTAATATTAGATAACGTCCATAATAATTGGACTCTGGGTTCGATTTTTTGACCATTTTCAGTGGTTATGAGGAGCAATATGAGAGGGAAATTTGGTAATCATTGTTTAGGTACATTAAACCACGTAAAGCTTTTTTCACGTTAGGACTTATAAAGCCCATGAGAACCGTGTGGAGTCAACCCACAGCCGCTCCGCAGCCCTGCTGAAAATGTGAAGCAGATTTTTGAATACATTTTTATTTATTTACATTAGTAAGCTACAGGACATCGTCTTTCAAAACATGACCTGCGCGAAAGCGAAAAAAAATAAAATTTGTACCCAGCCCTTCTGAAAATGCGAATGCGTCTCTGTCCCCAGCACATTTCAAACCAAACTGACGCCCATGTATTCGACTATGAGGTTCATAGTCGAATCAGACCTCTCCGAATCGAATCCTCGAATCCTCGACTATTAGAAGTCAGCCCTAGTGGAATCATCAAATAAAGTTCCCCAAAGAAATAAGACAGAGGAAGGTTGGTTGACTGTAATATAGTGTGATGGGCTTGAGTAGTGAACACTTGAGTAGTGTGCGGGATTTATATTACAAAACAACACGTTTTTGTATCGGCAGATTTATACTGGTTAGTAGGCTACTGATGGACCAGCACAGCGTACTGAAGCTAGTCAATCAGGGTGCGTTTCCCGAACAACAACGTAACTCGCTGATTCACTATCATAGTCCGATGCATCGTTGAAGAAATCAACTAGCTAGTCACGACTGTTTCCCAAAACTATTGTCGCAAAGTAGTCGTTCAACCACATTAGTTAATGACGTCACGCATGTGGTGCGTTACCCCAGATCAGTCCTTTTGGTGAAGCTGGGCAGGTTCAGCTAGTTATGGATTCTGCTGAGAATACCAGCATGGAGAACACAGCACACAGTGAGTCTGGAGATTAAGTCACACTGCATGAATGACTGCATCACATAACACAATCTGGAATCAATGCACTCGCATTCTCCCGATCCCCTGTTTCTGTTTTCAAGGACTCTTTTTTTTATATTCCTTTGTCTTTTTTTGCCTGTGTTTAGTTTCTGTTTCCGTAGTTGCCATAGTTATCCATCATATTGTGTATTTAAACGCTCAGTCTTCGTATGTTCTTTGTCTTGTGTTAATGGTTTGTGCTGGTATACATGTATCTCTCGTTGGTCCCTTGCTTTTATTAAATGTTATTCCATCGTTTGTCTGCGTTGAGCCTCGTTGTTCTGGATTATCAAGTCAAAACAACACTTTACAACCATATTATCGAATCAAATCAATACTTTTATTCAGCAAGGATACATTAAATTCATAAAAACTGGCAGTAAAGACTTGGTTTCAAAAGATACACAATATGTAAGATTTCAAATATGCAGTTCTTTTGAATTTTCTATTAATAAAAGAAACCTGAACAAAACGTTTTACGGTTTCCGCAAAATATGAAGCAGCATGACTGTTTTCAACATTAATAATCATCATAACTGTTTCTTGATCATCAAATCATCATATTAGAGTGATTTGTGAAGGATCATGTGACACTGAAGACTGGAGTAATGATGCTGAACATTCAGCTTTGATCACAGGAATACATTACACTTTACTATATATTCACATAGAAAACTTTGTAATAATGTTTCACAATATTTCTGTTTGTTCTGTAGTTAGTAAAATTAAAACATGGTCAAATCTGAGCGACCCAAAACTCTTGAACGGTAGTGAATATTCTCCAGAAGAGCATGTACTAATCTAAAACAGCCTATAAACATTACACTGAATGCACTGCGCAATTCAGATACAGCAGATGTTGAATAAATCAGCTGAGATTTATGGCATTTTTACTCCATACATACTTATTAAAGTGCAAGTCCACTGACACAGTTGGAGTGATTTTCCTCCCGCTGATATTGCTGACGGCAGTCTGGCCTCGGAAACACACGCTTAATAACAGGCTGTCCGGGACACATGCTGTAAACTAATGGAGACCTTTCCCATCAGTAATGCCACCACAGCCACACGCTGGCACACTTCATCCACTCTCCCAGCACACCAATGAGGAATCTACACATGTAGAGCTGAGGACAGCAACACTGCCCCGTCTGTGGGTCTCTCTTCTGGTGGACGGACTGAGAAAAGCAGGAGAGACGCCTGACCGTTACTATAGCTAGTGATCAGCTGGGACTATTGACACCAGACACATTATAATCATAAAACAGGCCAAAACACCAACCAATCAGGATTATAGTATTATGACAGTGAGAAAATTCATGGATCATCAGAAATCAGCAATTAAAATTCTGGCCGATACCAAAAAATTTGAATGTGTGTGTGTGTGTGTTGTGTATGTGTGTTAACTGATAAATGGCTGATTTGTCTAAATAAATTAAAATTAAAACAACTAACAATAAAACTAACATCAATCAAGTGATAAACATATATATGATGTAATGATAAATGTCTAATATTAAAATGTCATGCTGTGCAAGTAAATCAAAAATGAACACTAAAAAACAGATAAGCTTATAATTGTTTCATCTTAAATCCGATAACCACTAAATGAAAGCCGTGAGGACTGAAACATAACGTGTGACACTGGTGCAGTTTGGGAACGCTGAAGCCTTGTGTCGGGATGCTTATTCCCGTGTTATCCTGCATCACCCTGCTTCCCTCCGAGATCCCAGCATCTAAAGAAGCTTTCTCTCTTCTAACAAAAGCCATATTGATTCAGCGTGGAGGACGGCCCCGCTGACTGACACCACTAAAGAAAAGAGAGACTCCCAAACACATTCCCCTCCTCGAGCCTTTCCCAGCCGCCCGGAGAGGAGGAGGAGAACCTCTGAACACACAGGAGGGGGGCGCTGGGAAAACACAACACTCCAACAGCTGGGTCACCAGTCCACACGTCTAACCTGGCATTCACAACAGCCAGCAGTGTCCCGTACAGATCCGGCAGAGTCCACGGAGAACGCTGGACATTAGGGACGCACACATATCAACATTTCAGCCGATACCGATAATTCTGTGTATTTGGAAGCCGATAACCGATATATTGGCTGATAAATCCACATTTTTATAGAATTTTGAGAGCCTGATTACTAAAAGAAATGTCTCAGCATTAAAAGCCATGTCCCAAACACAATTATAATGATGTTCTCATTATGATTTTACGTAGCCGATATGACAGACTTGCGCTGCTCATGTTGCACTGAACTGTATTTCTCTTTTTTTAAGTGATTTCAATCATATTTCAAGCAATTCAAAACCATCATGGTGAACAGAGTCTCAGCTGAAGGAAATAATACATTATTTATCGGCTCTAAATATCGGTCAAATTTTCTTATTGGGTTGATGACGACAACAATAAAATGAACATATATACTGATATGGTGGCCGATATATCGTACATCACTAGAGACACGACTCGTGTGCGAGAAAGATGGACGAGCTCACAGACCAGGTTTTCAGCAGAGGTGTGATCATCAGACAGACACACACTGTTGAGTGTGTAGAGTGTGTTCAGTGTGTGTTGAGTGTGTGTTGAGTGTGTTGAGTGTGTAGAGTGTGTTGAGTGTGTGTTGAGTGTGTAGAGTGTGTTGAGTGTGTGTTGAGTGTGTAGAGTGTGTTGAGTGTGTGTTGAGTGTGTCGAGCGTGTGTTCAGATGGCCTGAGTCACCAGCAGGAGTTGAGAGCTCTACTGTCTCCAGGATCATGGACACAATGCAGTACTGTAGCAGAGATCGGGCAGCTGACCTGACGCATGCATTATCTGCTCAACACACACACACACACACACACACACACACACACACACACACACACAATGAAGAGCTATTCTCCTGAACACACACTCTCTGAGCCGCCTCCTTCTGTTACAGGACCCCGCCGCTCATCCAGGCCAAGGAGGACATGTACAGAACGCAGGGTCACACTTCAGAGTAGATCAGGCCTTACCTGATGTGTCCTTATACATCTGATACACACTAAATATGTACGTCAGTGGATTGTACAGTACTTGCATTTGTTGTTACACTGTTACCCCAAACTGTAACCCCTAATCCTAACTCTACCCTTACTACTAAACCCAAGCATAACTCAAACTCCTTAAACCGTGGGCCAGAGGTGGGTAGTAACGAAGTACATTTACTTCGTTACATTTACTTGAGTATTTTTTTGGAAAAATTGTACTTTTAAGAGTAGATTTGAATGTGGGTACTTATTACTTTTACTCGAGTACATTTCTAATGAAAAAACTGTACTTTTACTTCGTTACGTTGGGCGACGTCCTTCTCGTTACTTTATTTTAATGCAATATGTGTTGTTAAATGCGTAGTTTATTCCAAGCGCGCTGTATCTTTTTTTCTGGGCTTGAGCGATGCTCAATTCACAAATGAATCACTCTTTTGAGTCGATTCTGTTCAAAGACTTCATCAAACAAGTTGGCAGATCTGTCTAAATCGGTTCGCGAATCAGTTTGAATGATTCAGTTCCTGATTCTGTTCAGTTCCTGCACGCACTGAATCGTCTGAAGCGATTTCAATTCACACTCGACTCGGAGTCGTAACAGGAAGATTTAAGGACATCAAGAGCGTTAGATGAAGTGGCCGTGGACCTACAGTACAGTCAAGTGAGAGCAAATCTTCAAATGCATCATATATTTGCCAGCGATGAAGATCTTTATTAGTTGAACATCTTCGTAAGCTGTCTGTGAATGAATGATTCCACAGGACGATACATTCGATTTCATTTAACTCAGGTAATACATTTTACAACCAAACAGATTATCATGCCATGATAGCACTACTAGAAAGGATGACATTACCCGTTTTTTGGACATAATACATTCATTTCTACATTAAATACTGTAAGCTACCGTTGTTCACAGTTTATGAACACCCGCCATCCCGCGGTAGTGAGTGAGTGTGTGTGTGTGTGTGTATTGTTGCGCAGTGGCGTACGAACTCGACTTGAAAACGAATGCCTTTGCCTGCCGTACACACAGTTAACCAGTTTAAACATGCTTGCAGAAATATACATTTGATTATATTTTGGAGAACAGACAGAAAAAGATCCGTCGATGTACTTGTGTTTGTTTTTTTGTGTTCAGATGTTCAGTAGCAGTCATGAGCGCGAGCACATGTGAAGAGTTTTAACTCTTTCTTCTCTGTGTCAATTACATGCCTTTGAATGCAACACTCTGCAGATTCACTTTATTTCGACATTGTCTAATAATCCAAATGTAGTTGTATAAGTTACTATTATACAAACCAAAGGACAGGCAATGATTTTCGGGCTACAGATGGCAGAAATAATGTTTTTTGTTGCAAAGAGAGCCAATCTACTTATGAAAATAATAGTCATTTAAATAAAAAAAATCTAAATAATATTATTTTATATATATGACGACTTCAGATGCAAAAGCCTCTAAGTACCATCTGAAATTTTCTTCTAAAAGAGCATTTTTATCAAGTTTGTATGTTTATGTTCAGTTATTTCACTTAAATGGCAATGAAAAGTACCTATTAATTGTCATTAAAGTGAAATTACTGAACTTAAATATACAAGCTTGATAAAAATGCTTGTTTTAGAAGAAAGTTTCAGATGGCATCTGAAGTCTTCATATATATATATATATATATATATATATATATATATACTGTATATATATATATAAATGAAATATAAATTAATATATATATATATATATATAAAATAGAGGCCTATATGATCCGAAGTAAGTTACTCGCTACTTGAGTAGTTTTTTCATTGGATACTTTTTTACTCTTACTCAAGTAACTATTAAGATTATTACTTTTACTTTTACTTTGAGTAAATATTTCTATAAGTACTTGTACTTTTACTTGAGTACAGTTTTTGGGTACTCTACCCACCTCTGCCGTGGGCATATTCCAGAATGACGTGTAGTTAATCATGGTATGTATGTAGTCTATACTAAAAATGCACCGATATTAAAAGTCTTTTTGCAATAAATGTCTGATGTAAAAAAAAATACTACTTTGTCTAAATAAATTAAACATAAAACACTAAAAACTAAAATCAATCAGTACATGTTGAGCTTGTGCAGCCGGTGTGGGGTCCAATCTGGCTTGCAACACTTCATGTTTCCACATCATTTCCTGTATTCTTACTGATAGAGATGATAACTCACCCAGGCATAAGGCCGTGAGATAATTGGCCATTAAACATAGTCACTTGACCAATTACCTTTTACATATGTTTTTATAATATCAGTATGACGATGTGGTCACATTTACTATTGTTCAGCGAAATTTCACTGGCGATATTATCCAGTCATTTGAAGAGCAATCTGTGTGTTCGGGAGATTTGTGTAACGGCGAAAATGTTCCCAATGGAGATTTTGCTCATTTCAAAGTTCACATGAACTCACACTGACCAGCAGAACTCAGCTGGGTCTGGAAGAGACTTCTGTGCGAGATGTTCCTCAAGCTTCGCTACACTACTGACAAATATCACAGACTCACTGGCCATCGGCCACACCCTGCTCTCACTACCATTACTATCACATTGTTTTATTTATTAATCAATAGAGATGCTAAGCGGAACAATGAGGAGATGTGACTAATGCCCAGCCTCACAGCGAGAGCTTTCTATGAGGCTCTAGTTCAGATCAAGGTCAATGAGGGGACGGTGGTACAGATGGGGATCAGGTGCAGGTCCCTTACATCAAACCAGAGGAACTGGCCATTAGCTGCTGATGGGACACACACACACACACACACACACACACACACACACACACACACACACACTTATCTCTGCCAAACTGGGCAGATTCTGACTTCAAACATGAACTTGCAGGATAAACTGGAGAAGCACCGACTGATCCATCACAGAATATTATTAGTTCATGTCTGAAAGTTAATGTGAAATGACATTCACAACCACAAAACATGATGTATTAGTGAGTGAAACAAGATATTCAATGAAAAATTATTATTATACATTAATCACATGACATGTGATCAAAGAATGTTCGTATAAATGAGGTAAAAAGACATGTTCTTTGCAAAACATCCTGCAACTGTATTAGTATCTGTGACTGTAAGTGAAAAAGAAGTACAGTTTAGCATAAAAACAGCACTTATTATGTATATAATCTACTTTAGAAGTATGTGCTTCAGTGTGACTGAATGTGATGTTTTCAGACACTTCACTGCATGATATTTGCAGTTAAATGGAAATGTATCATTCTGCACTTTTTAAAAGTGTACTTAAGTGTGTTAAGAAACAGTCATGAAAGTGCACTTAAGTGGCCTTTAATTTCATTAATATAATATTATCTAAAAGTATGGCTTTTTGAAAATATACGTGTGAGATTTCAAGTACACTACAGTATTTCCAATGAATCAAAGGCCCAGATGAAATCCTTTTTTATTTTTTTATTTTTGTAATTTCAGTGCTAATTCTGTGGGGAAATCTGCAGAATTCTGCATAAAGCATCATTAAATTATCCAATTCCTTTCCCAGAGTTCCTGCGGGCACAGATTGTGTGCCAGTCTAGAAACAGGGCTAAATTATCCCTGCAGAACTCTTTCTTTTCCTCTTCCACCATCATCATCATCATCATCATCATCATTACTGTGACTGCTGTCTATTGTCCATCACTCAGTATTTCAAACGTTCCTCTCAGTCTCGTCTCTCCATCTCCATTATGTGTTCACCGCACACCAGACGTGTATTTATGTGCATCCAGTCAGAGACTGACCCAGATTTCTGTCCCGAGGACTCGTTTCTCATTCCAGTGAGAGACTCATTTACAGGTGCCGCTCCATCTTGTCCTGGTGACACATGGGATTCTGAGCCGCTACAAAACTCCCCATCCTTCAGATGACAGTAATTGACAGAGAGCAGAAAGATTAATGTCATAGGACAATAACTTCCTATTCCCAGTGGTGGGAGAACAACTGCCGCCAAACACATCAGTCTATTCAAGACAATCTTTCTGATGCTAAAATACTCTCTCCTATTTAAGTTTAAAGCTTAAAGGATTAGTTCACTTTCAAAAACATTGTTGCTGATAATTTACTCACCCCGATGTCATCCAAGATATCCATGTCTTTCTTTCTTCAGTCGAAAAGAAATGAAGGTTTTTGAGGAAAACATTCCAGGATTTTTCTACACAGAATGGACTTCAATGGCAACCAACTATCTTAATGTTCAAAGAAGGTTCAAATGTCCGTCTCAATGCAGCTTCAAAGTCTCGACACGATCCCAGTCGAGAAATGAGGGTCTTATCCAGCGAAACTATCGGTCATTTAAAAAAAAAAGTATATATTTGTGGTTAAAAAGTATATATAAATATGAAAATGACCGATAGTTTCGCTGGATAAGACTCTTATTTCTCGACTGGGATCGTGTCGCGACTTTGAAGCTGCATTGAGACGGACATTTGAACCTTCTTTGAACATTGGGATAGTTGGTTGCCATTGAAGTCCATTCTGTGTAGAAAAATCCTGGAATGTTTTCCTCAAAAACCTTCATTTCTTTTCGACTGAAGAAAGACAGACATGGATATCTTGGATGACATCGGGGTGAGTAAATTATCAGCAACAATGTTTTTGAAAGTGAACTAATCCTTTAAAGACGTGATTTTTGCTCTGATTTGTGAGGTGCCGAAAGTCAGAGCCAGTCTGCAGGATCTGTGCAGTCGGAGTTGACGGATTTCACAGAATATCTCGTAGTGCATGAAAGATTCATTTAGCTTCAGATTATGATTCCATCGGTTGGAGGATAGTAAACATGTTTGAGCACATGGTTTTTCTTGAGTTTGTGGTTTTACGAACGACTTGAAAGTCTGGTAGTGTGAGATTCCTAGTCGATTCGTTTTTGACGTCCAGTTTTTCTTTTCTTTCTAACCATTTACGAAGTCAGAAAATGATATGATCCCTAGTGTTTTAACATCTGTTCAGATGTAGTGTATTCCAGCCATAACACACCTGACCGATGTCAGACGGAGAGAATGTTGGGGGAACCTGTTCGACACTATAATTATTGTTGCCGGTTTTGTCAAAAACTATTCAGAACGATGATCTAAACACAGATGGAGTCCATCAACACCCCACAGCTTCAGTCCTGTACATCTCCATGGGTTCAACATTTCATTTGATTAATACGCTGTTGAATGATTGATGTTCATGTTAGATAAGTGACTTGTGCGTAAGCAATGCTTCTATCCGCTCCTTCGGGTTTATCTTCTTCTTCGCCTATGTTTTAGGATCCAGAGACGCTGTGCTCTTTCAGGAGATGCGTAACGGCGCCCCCTGCTGTATAACAGTGTAAACTCATCTATTGAGGGCAAGCGCTGTGTCGCAAACAAACGGAAATCCCCCCCGGTCTCTCTCTTGAATACAACACTGAAGTGACTTAAACTGCAATTCATCGACTGGCCACTAGAGTCAGGCTGAAAGAGAGTCAATCCCATAGACCCCCATGTTAATATGACCAAATTTACAGCAGAAAGAAAACATGTTTACAGCCTGGTGCTAAAAGTGGTTGTGTTAGCCTTCATGACGACTGTGAGGGGGGTGAATATTTTTACAACTCATCCATTTAAATTATATTAAGCCTTAAAGTTCTGCATAATTAAGGGCGTGGCTACTTGAGTGACAGGTGGATTGCCGCTGATGTCACTGCTAGCCGTTTGTCTGCTGTTAGCGTCACGTCACCTCAGCTAATCCGCCTCGCTGCACATTTCCGGTTATCCGGGAGTGACGCGCGGCCAAGATGGCGACGGCCGGCTCCGCCCACTTTGGGCTTCAGGAACGCTCTTCAGAAACACTACGGGTGACGTCACACACACTACGCACATAGTGTTATACAGTCTGTGGTCACAAATGACGGAAATCTCATCAATGGCGGGGAAAGGGTTAATCGTGACATTTACTAGCATTTTCTGAGTGAAAATTGTTTCTTCACCACATTTTTTTCAGAAATTGTACACCAACTTTCAACACACAAAAAAATAGTAAAAGTCTAGTAAGAAGACACTTCAAATACAACAACATCTCATATCACTGCCCATGAATAATTATCGTATGTTTACGCCTCTGAGGAAATCCCAAAAGCTGCATCCACAACAAGAACACGCTGCTTTCAAAGACGTGACACACACACACACACACATGAGCACGAACACATAAACCACCTGAGGTGCACATATTTCCGACAGGTCACACGGTGTCTCTGAGAGCCCTGTCTCTTTAAACGGCCCCTGTCCCGGTGTCTCTGAGAGCCCTGTCTCTTTAAACGGCCCCTGTCCCGGAGTCTCTGAGAGCCCTGTCTCTTTAAACGGCCCCTGTCCCGGTGTCTCTGAGAGCCCTGTCTCTTTAAACGGCCCCTGTCCCGGAGTCTCTGAGAGCCCTGTCTCTTTAAACGGCCCCTGTCCCGGTGTCTCTGAGAGCCCTGTCTCTCTAAACGGCCCCTGTCCCGGTGTCTCTGAGAGCCCTGTCTCTTTAAACGGCCCCTGTCCCGGTGTCTCTGAGAGCCCTGTCTCTTTAAATGGCCCCTGTCCCGGAGTCTCTGAGAGCCCTGTCTCTTTAAACGGCCCCTGTCCCGGAGTCTCTGAGAGCCCTGTCTCTTTAAACGGCCCCTGTACCGGTGTCTCTGAGAGCCCTGTCTCTTTAAACGGCCCCTGTGTCTCTGAGAGCCCTGTCTCTTTAAACGGCCCCTGTCCCGGTGTCTCTGAGAGCCCTGTCTCTTTAAACGGCTCCTGTCCCGGTGTCTCTGAGAGCCCTGTCTCTTTAAACGGCCCCTGTCCCGGTGTCTCTGAGAGCCCTGTCTCTTTAAACGGCCCCTGTCCCGGTGTCTCTGAGAGCCCTGTCTCTTTAAACGGCCCCTGTCCCGGAGTCTCTGAGAGCCCTGTCTCTTTAAACGGCCCCTGTCCCGGTGTCTCTGAGAGCCCTGTCTCTTTAAACGGCCCCTGTCCCGGTGTCTCTGAGAGCCCTGTCTCTTTAAACGGCCCCTGTCCCGGTGTCTCTGAGAGCCCTGTCTCTTTAAACGGCCCCTGTCCCGGTGTCTCTGAGAGCCCTGTCTCTCTAAACGGCCCCTGTCTCGGTGTCTCTGAGAGCCCTGTCTCTTTAAACGGCCCCTGTCCCGGTGTCTCTGAGAGCCCTGTCTCTTTAAACGGCCCCTGTCCCGGTGTCTCTGAGAGCCCTGTCTCTTTAAACGGCCCCTGTCCCGGTGTCTCTGAGAGCCCTGTCTCTCTAAACGGCCCCTGTCCCGGTGTCTCTGAGAGCCCTGTCTCTTTAAACGGCCCCTGTCCCGGAGTCTCTGAGAGCCCTGTCTCTTTAAACGGCCCCTGTCCCGGAGTCTCTGAGAGCCGGACCCCTGGGAGCCATTAGCCAGCGTTTAGGCATGAACCATCACTATCAGTCCAATCACATCCAGAATCAGAGACAAATCTCCAGCGTAAGAGCCAGAAGACAGAACGAGCCAGGATCTGTTCATAATGATGGAATGATGCAGCAAGAGCTCGATGCTGAAGAGTGTTCTGGGTTCAAGACGAGTTCAGAAAACACGACAGGAAATGATCTCGAGCGGCAAGACGACAGATAAAGAGATGCACTCATAACCAGAGTCGACCGTACGCCTGCCGTACACACACTACAACACTTTACTCATCTGTTTATTTTTACGAACCGAAGTATGAGTTGAAGTTGATGTCTGTTTAGGAACATTATTTATAACAGAATATTTCTTTAAGGGGACGTACTATAGATACATAGACTACATTTAAAAAACATGTAAATAAACCTTTGCAATATCAAACAAT
>CM038626.1:8973634-8981134 GCA_021554675.1 Leuciscus idus
CACACACACACACAGATAAAGCTTCTTCACGCCACCTATGAAGAATCTCCAGTGTTTGCAGCATAGAGCTCAATATGGCTTACACAAGATCTTAAAGATTCTTTAAAGCAATAGTTCATCCCAAAATAAAAATGGCCACCCTCATGTCATGAAAACCCAACGTTCATAAAGACAAACAAAAGTCTGACAAACTTATACTGTAATGTAAATCCATAGAATGTTCAAGCTGATCTTTACCATATAATGGATGTGAATGTGTGTTTAACGGCTGTTAAGGTGAAAAATGAGAAAAAACACCACAACATTTTTTTTCTCATGTTGTTCTTTGATATTTTATTCTGTTTTAACATTTTGCAGAAAGATTGATGGGTTAACTACGAGCCTTCAATGATCCACAACCTTTCACAGCAATTATCAACGTTTGTGTTTGTACATGTATGAATATACTATCGTTCATTGTTAATTCATATTTGTTCATAATACATTAACCAATGTTCATTTCTGCAATAATGTAGAAATTAATCAAATGAAATAATAAATGCTGAAAAAGTATTTTCAATTTTTGTTTATGACGTTGTTTAATAAGAAATTGTGTAGTATAATTTCAAAAATTTTGATATAAATGTTTGTTATTTAATCTTTTATTTCCCTTCAAGATTTTTAGTGTATGTATGTGTGTGTGTGTGTGTATATGCTCATGTAAAATGCATGTAAAGGTGCTATATTATTACTATTATTATTATTCACTGAAAATGGTGCTTATTTGCACCTGGACATATTCAAATTGTCAAGACAAGCAACAAATAATGTCTTCAGTGTCACTGATTTGCCATATTTAAATATATATGTGAATGCAAATGAGATTAACAGATGCGAGACTTAATGAGGATCACATGATCCTGTCCGGTCATGTTTGTGACGACATCTGTGCCGGATGAACATCTCCTCTCGTGTTCATGAAGAACGGCATGAGGAGTAAACCATGACAGAACTCATTATACATTTAAAGCACATTTTAAAAAGAACTAGAGAATAAAACGTTCCTTGATGAGATTAGACAGGTTCTCCGACGCTTCCTGTCAGGCTGTAAAACACTTTTTGTTCTTACCGAATCCGTTATTTACATATAAACAAGCACACACTCAGACATGTAACACACACACACACACTCACTCACACACACCTGCTGTGTCAGAAAGCATGCCGGACACAGATCTGCATTCATCGGCTTCACATCCAGTGTTCGGGAGGAATCCCGAGCCGTGAGACTGTTGACCCGTCTCTGACAGTGTGTGTGATCTTGTTAGAGAGAGAAAGAGAGCAGTGTTCTCGTGTGTGTTTCAGTGCGACCACCACACAACACACCAGAATACCAGACATACTGGAACACACAGATAAATGTGACAAGTCACATGTGTTTTCAAAGACGACACATCACAACAAGCTGAAGACGCCGTTCATTCAGTTCCATCACGAACATTTCTTCTGGACTCGGGATGAAACCTCACGTCGGAGATCTTTAGAGGAGTCCGAGAGCAAGATCTGTGTGGCCAAACATGATCACAATGCAGGATTTACATCTAATCTTCTCAGTCAAAGTGTGAAACACAAGTGCTAGATCCTCTCTAATGCACTGTCTAATTACACACACACACACACACACACACACACCCTGAAGCATAAACACAGTGTAGGCGCCACCGGCTAATCAGCTTTAACAAGCTTTAGCGAGAAGAATCGAGCCATACACGGGATCTGCAGATGGTGTATCATACAGATCATTATTCATAAACCCTTATAACACATCAGTGTTCTTGTAAATAACTGCAACCATACAAATTTGTAGGGCTGTCCCCGACTATGGATTTTCATAGTCGAATCAGAATCGTCATGTCTTGCCTATAGTCGACTAATAGTCGAATCATGTGTATGGGGGTGGGGCTGGGGGCGGGGCTTTAACGTTTCAAAGCCGTGATGTACAGAAAATCACACAAAGATATAGAAGAAAATGTATAAAAACATTTTTGATCAATAAAACTAAGAAATAACATAAATAACTCCAGAAAGGCCTTACTGCAGATTTGCATTTCACATGCAAATCAAATTAAATCGGCTAAATTACCTGTGCGAGCAGGCCAGCCTACAGCACAACATCGATGCACCGAAAAAATAAACAATTAATTTACTAAATTAAATTAGAACAGAATATACCTTTCTAATAAATAAAAATACAAAACGAAATAAATCAGAATCAAGTCACAGGATGAGGAGCAAATGTGTGCAAAATGCCTAAAGTGCAGGGGAACATATATTCAAAACACAAGCCACAAATAGTTAAATTAGATAACCCTGACAGATGAATAAATAAAAATAAAAATAAAGAAATTATTAAAATAACGATAGTAGGCAGAATTTTCAACTTTGTCTTTTTAACTGCAGAAACAACAATTTATGCTAAACTGGAGAGGCAGTCTTTTTAGCAAAAAATGTTCACAGCATCCAAAAATAAAATTAGAACCGGCTGAAAAGTTTTGAAATCACTTGTACCTGATCGAGAGAACAAATCCTGAAAGTCTTTCACTCTGTCTGTCCGTTGGAGTCTTTTCAAATTGTGCGCGCGGATAAAATACATTCTAACGTGAAACCCAGTCTATGCGTGAAACATGTTAACGTTGGCCGGCAGAAGTGCGATCATGGTTTTCCTGATGCTAAATCCAGCCTTGGAGAATATCCTTTCTAATCGTGTACATCCACACTTTAGATTTTCTTATCCCAGACATTGTTAAAGATTTAAATCCTTGCCGCGAAGACGCTCCTCTGTCGGTCACGGATTGAAAGTGAAACTTAAATCGGTCACGGGGTGTTTGGATTTATTCACGCACGTTAAAAAAATATTTATTAAAAGCTTCTTTCTTTGCACATTTTTATATAGGCCTACAGCATTATCATAATAGGCTGAATATTAACGTATTTACATAAAAGCTAGTTCTATGTGAAATCAGACATTGAGCGCCCTCATATAGCCAAAGTGGCATGATCCTCGTTTCATAACACCTCTGCGAAAATTCGACCGTGAGATCGGTAGTCGAATCAGGCTCCTCCTATCGAAGCATCGAATCTTCGACTATTCGGGGTCACCCCTACAAATTTGAGAATTTTTTTTTTTTTTTTAATGTATGTCGTGACAGTTGTGATGTCTGAATTGTGAATAAAAGACTGTTATGAACACGTTCTTTCACAAGTCGATGAGAAGATCAAACGTCACTGTGTTTGTGTCCTGAATCAGTCACTCCCTCATCATCGGACTCGTTACTGGTTCTCGAGCAGCTCTCTCAGCTGTGTGAGTTCTGGAGCCGAACTACTGAACCGAGAGCCACTCTTCCATTGTTTCTGATTCACAATGAGTCTTAAAGGGCTGGTATAATGCCTTTTTCACAAGATGTAAAATAAGTCTCTGATGTCCCCAGAGTGTGTGTGTGAAGTTTTAGCTCAAAATACCCCTCAGATATTCTTATATAGCATGTTAAAATTGTCACATTTTGAGGGTGAGCAAAAACGCACAGTTTTTGTGTCCGTCCCTTTAAATGCAAATGAGCTGCTGCTCCCGGCACAGGGGGCGGAGCTTCAAGAGCTTGTGTCCTTTTACCTCACACAGACATGCACTGGGAATTTTTTGCCTTTTATGTTTAAACCGGAGTCACACAATGATGGAGAGACTCAAGAAGAAGTGACAACATTTCTGAATGGTTAGTTGATGAATTTTTGTAGCTGATGTGTAGTTATCTTCTAGTCATTGATTAGCATATTCTGTCATGATAACCTATAAATCACGTTCCCGGGGGCGGGGTTTATGTAAATTTTAGTCTCGGTCGAGTGGATACAGTCAGATGAGGAATACAGTCAGTCACAGGCGATACACACTACACTCCAGAAGGGGGCGTGTGGTAATGCAACAGTGTTTGCTAACCGCCACAACAGGAAAAAGAGCAGCAGAAAAATCGACGATCTACTCGCCAACCCAAGAGTTCAGATGCAAATGGGTGTAAATGTACCAAACTCATATCGAAGCGTGACCCCAAGCCTGAGGTACGTACCGAACCGTGACCTCTGTGTACCGTTACACGCCTACAACATACATACACATAAATATGCATATTCACTCACACTGTCTTTCAAAAGCTGCGACACAGTTGCTAGAATGTGAACACGCTGCACTCAGATAACTGAAGCACGTCTCAATATCAAGTGATTCTGTCCAGAACTGTATAGTGTATATTTGAAAGCATTATAAAGACCTTCATGCACTTAGATGAATGGAAAGAGAGCAGGAACACAAGACGCTTGATTATAATATCACTCCGGTGAAAACAGGGAAGGAGTTTGAGTCCTGAGGGAAGACAGAAGCTCCATCCGCTCCTCTAATGAGTATCTGAACATCAATGAGAGGAGGAAGAGGATGGTGGAGATAAAGAGAAGGAAAAGAAAGAGCAGGATAGACCTCCTCACCCAAGATCATTTATCCTCGGCTCTTCCCAGTGTTTGACTCTATCCTCGGAGACATCGACGTTTACAAGACGAAACGCAGAGATGCAATCAGCCGAACAAATGACACACACTCCTGTGAATAACACACTGATTATGATCTGCATATGAATCCTGCTATTCCAGATGGATTCCCTCACGGTGAGAAGCTGGAAATATGCAAATTGGGGAAGGCAAAATAAAAGATATTGGGGGGGTGATGGGGGGTTGCAGGAAGGAAAGAACATGAGAGAGGAGAAAACAGCCGAGAGGAAGGAGAGGTGGAGAGGGACAGGGATTTCGGCAGACAGGGATTGTAAGATAAAATGAGGGAAAGAAAGGGGGGAAGAGGGAGGCAGGAAGAGAGGACCTCCCCCCCCCCACACCCCACACACACACACACACACCCTCCCCCTCCCATCCCTCCCCCCCACTCCCCTCATTAACTTCCTCTCGGTCTTTCTCTCATTTGCTACAGGAGTAATTAGTGCATTTACACTAATGGGTGTGCTGAGACACTGGGGAACAAGGAAGAGGAGACTCACACACACACACACACACACTCACACACACTCTCTCTCTCTCTCTCACACTCACACCCACACACACACACACACACACACACACTCTCTCTCACACACACACACGCAGATACGCAAACACCCACACACACACACACACTCACACATGCTCGCATACAAACACACGCACTCACACACGCACTCACGCACACACATACTCACACTCACACACGCACCTAATGCTACTTTTCAATAATAAAAAAACAGACATTTTTTTAATATTGTGAGATCATGATTCATACTTTTGCAACAGAAGCTGTTTGGAAAACTGAGCCGCTCATCGACATTTCAGCAGAGAATAATAGAGCCGGGAAAACACACACACAACTATTTCTTTACACACATATTATGATTACAGGGGCATATTATCAATTTATAAAGACTTAAAAATATAAAAAATTACCATAGTTTATGCTTTAGAATGTAATAAATGTTGACGTTTGCATCACATGACCAGCATCACATGACCAGCTCCATATGATGTTTATGATGAGGTAAACTTGAGTCCGGTGAACACTCGTCAGCTCAAACACAGTGGCTTCAGCTTTTCTCAACTCATTTAAACTGTTCAAAAACAATAAGATGCAAAAACAACTGGATCTGGTGTCTGACAGATGGCTTTCTGTGCACACACACACACACACACACACACACACACACACACACACACACACACACACCCGAAACACAAGCACAGGACACACCCTGAAACACAGTGTATGACAGTTGTTGCTCATAAAACGGTCAATTACACATAAACATGTCAAAATGCACATCTTGGCCAGATTTTGGTCATATTTGTCGAACCCTAATCAATCAATCAATCAATCAATCAATCAATCAATCAATCAAAAATGTATTTCTACAGCACATTTAAAAACAACACAAGTTGACCAAAGTGCTTTACAGATTCCACATTTCAGTAGCGTTAAAACAAACATCAATAGACACAAATCATTCTGTACCACATATAGCTAAGAACAGTTAAAAGCAACAGAAAATAATGATCAAATCTTTGCTTTAGTTTTGCTGCACACAAACACTCCGCACCGTTACATCTGACCCTGACATCTGTGTGAGACAGGCTGTGTTTGAGATGAAGGTGTACAGCAGGATCTGATGTGGAGGAGGACTAGCAGCCGCAGTGGATGTGTGTTAGCGTGTGGTAATATGCAGGATCACTGCTTTGTATTGCTGTCGTTGTGTGTGTGTGTGTGTGTGTGTGTGTTTTACCGTCACACAGACATTAGACCCTAAAACTGAGAATAAGCGGAGCGAGCGGCTCAGTGACGGGCATTATCATATGAATGAGCAGTTCAGCTGTGTGTGAATGAGAGACTCTGAGGAGCGTTTGACATTAAACACCAGACATCTCCTGAGGACGCCATACAAACACATTTAATAGCTGTGGACACACACACACACACACACACACACACACACTCACTCACTTCATACAGTGTGTTTCCTCTGCCCTCCGCTGCATTACAGACACATTACAGTGGTGTGTGTTGAGGAATGTGGAGAGAGAGAGACAGAGAGAGAGAGAGAGAGAGAGAGAGAGAGAGAGGGAGAGAGAGAGAGAGAGAGAGAGAGAGAGAGAGAGAGAGAGAGAGAGAGAGAGAGAGAGAGAGAGGGGGTTATGAGTGTGTTTATGGATCATATACCCTCTGAGGTCACAGAAGTTCACATACACACACTGAGTGTGTCGTTTCTGTGCCGCCAGCATCAAAAGGCGCGTTTCCATTACAGATTTGCGCAAAACTTTTGCGAAAAAAAAAATATATATATCGATCAAAAACTATTGCGAAATTACAGCATTTCCATTAACCGATGTTATGCGACGACACCGTCATTTTTTCCTCTCGCGATCAGTCATTCCAAAAATCATGACAACGGATGTTGGTAGATTTATATATATCCCAGCCACCGCACTAGACATTATTATTATTAATGGAAGGAAACGTAGGCGTGTTATCCAAGCATTAATGGCAAGGAAAGACCCTTACTCAAAGGGTTAGTTCACCCAAAAATGAAAATTCTGTCAGTAATTACTCTCCCTCATGTTGTTCAACCCCGTAAGACCTTCGTTCATCTAATGTCATCTAAGACATTATAACTTGCTGGCCCAGAAAATGCATTAAAGACATAGTTAATATAGTCCAAGTGACTCCAGTGGCTCAATCTTAAGTTTATAAAGCGACGAGAATACTTTTTGTGCGAAAAACCCCCCTAAAATAACGACTTTATTCCACTATTCATTTCCTTCTCTCTGGGCCTCGAGTGAGTTCACGTAGTGTAATAGCGTAGCGCTTCTGTGTTGTACGTCACACGTAGGCTCACTATTGGCTGACGCTGGTCATGTCAATACGCTGATTTCACGCAGCCGCCATTTTGA
>CM038626.1:8986134-9001134 GCA_021554675.1 Leuciscus idus
CATTACATTTACATTTACATTTAGTCATTTAGCAGACGCTTTTATCCAAAGCGACTTACAAATTAGGACTAAATTAAGCGAGTCATCATGAAGAGGCAAAAACAACAACAACGCAAGAAGTGCTCAAAATACGAAGTTCAGGTATTATTCAGAGTAGCATAAGCCCGATAAGTGATGTTTCAAAGGGAAAGGAATTATTTTTTTTATTTTTTTTGGCATTACATGCAATCACAGAGCAGAAGTGTCTATATCCTCTCGCTCAGGCATTACATGCGATCACAGAGCAGAAGAGTCTATAATCCTTTCGCTCAGGCATTACATGCGTTCACAGAGCAGAAGAGTCTATAATCCTCTCGCTCAGGCATTACATGCGTTCACAGAGCAGAAGAGTCTATAATCCTCTCGCTCAGGCATTACATGCGATCACAGAGCAGAAGAGTCTATATCCTCTCGCTCAGGCATTACATGCGATCACAGAGCAGATGAGTCTATATCCTCTCGCTCGGGCATTACATGCGATCACAGAGTAGATGAGTCTATATCCTCTCGCTCAGGCATTACATGCGATCACAGAGCAGAAGAGTCTATATCCTCTCGCTCAGGCATTACATGCGATCACAGAGCAGAAGAGTCTATATCCTCTCGCTCAGGCATTACATGCGATCACAGAGCAGATGAGTCTATATCCTCTCGCTCGGGCATTACATGCGATCACAGAGCAGAAGAGTCTATATCCTCTCGCTCAGGCATTACATGCGATCACAGAGCAGATGAGTCTATATCCTCTCGCTCGGGCATTACATGCGATCACAGAGCAGATGAGTCTATAATCCTCTCGCTCAGGCATTACATGCGATCACAGAGCAGAAGAGTCTATATCCTCTCGCTCGGGCATTACATGCGATCACAGAGCAGATGAGTCTATATCCTCTCGCTCGGGCATTACATGCGTTCACAGAGCAGAAGAGTCTATATCCTCTCGCTCAGGCATTACATGCGTTCACAGAGCAGAAGAGTCTATAATCCTCTCGCTCAGGCATTACATGCGATCACAGAGCAGAAGAGTCTATATCCTCTCGCTCAGGCATTACATGCGATCACAGAGCAGATGAGTCTATATCCTCTCGCTCGGGCATTACATGCGATCACAGAGCAGATGAGTCTATATCCTCTCGCTCGGGCATTACATGCGATCACAGAGTAGAAGAGTCTATGGGTGTTTCTCAATATGCGTTCTTCAGCGATCTTGCGTCCTTGTGTTCTCGTTTTACGTCATCATTAACCGTCGAAGTTCAGACCCAATTCTCAAGAACGCAAGTACAGAGGACGCATGAAAGAACCCGGATGTGTTCTTGATACCGAGGATGCATCGAATGCAGACTTGAGCTAGTACTCGCCTGGTGTCCCAGAAGTCATTGCGGCCGGTTCGGAGTTCGTTCTTCCAAGGAAGCTTGGCAAGACCGGTCTCCACGAGAACACAAGTCCGTTCTCTGCGTTCTTGGAATTGAGAAACAGCCACTATCCTCTCGCTCAGGCATTACATGCGATCACAGAGCAGAAGAGTCTATATCCTCTCGCTCAGGCATTACATGTGATCACAGAGCAGAAGAGTCTATACAGTAGGTATACAGCGTTACAGTACGGTGTTACAGTACGGTGTTACAGTCCGGTGTTACTGTACGGTGTTACACACGGTGTTACTGTACAGTGTTACACACAGTGTTACTGTACGGCGTTACAGTACGGTGTTATAATACGATGTTACCTTACGGTGTTACAGTAGTACAGTGTTACAGTATGCCATTACAGTAGCACGGTGTTACAGTCCGGTGTTATAATACGATGTTACCTTATGGTGTTACAGTACGGCGTTACATTACGGTGTTACAGTACGGCGTTACAGTACGGTGTTCAAGAACTGCTAATAGAACTTTGGAATTCATTCAGTTCCATTTTTTAAATCCTCAGAATTAGTTGTCAGTTTCTAGTGTGATAGAAATATTTTATGTAATGGGTATTTTCAACATTAAATGTACAGAGAAACGCAGACTAAGGATGCTCAGGTCAAAGGCCATATATACTTAACCAAAAAGTGCTTAACACTGTAGAACTAACAGTCATTTGACTAGCTCAGACCATTACAAACCAATCACCAGAACAAATCACAGTGAAGAAGGCTTGAGTGACATTGATTTTTACTCAACTGTATGATATAAATGTTCATGTATCTTTCTATTCAGGAGACTCACTTGGTTGTTGTGGCCAGTGATCTCCCGGCTGTGAATAAAACTTCATTTCTACAAAGAGCAACTTGGGAGTCGTGTCAGGTATGCTGCGCAGCTGAGAAACAGATCCTACGCTCAAAAGAAAACAAAAGAACATCTATGTGTGATTGAGGTAGTAATAGAAGTACTAAAGATTCTATGCTCAAGAGACCACCGCAGAGACAGTGATAGTGTTGGAAGACTATAGAGCCGCCCTCGGGGTGAGGCTGTAATACTCTGAGTTAGTAGTAATGATCCTGTGTCGGACCAGCGTACACCTGAGAAGGACGGTGAGAGTGTATAGATGCTAAAGACCTGTGTGCTCATGTGTGATTGAGGCAGTGATAGTAGCTTCTTGACGGGACGCCGTCACCTTACTTCAGGGAAGTATTGTCATGTATTGTAAGTATTCAGGGAATTACCTCGAGATACTGTAGTTATTATTTTTAACAACTGCAAGTTGTTTAAATTGTCCGTGGTGACGAAGTCAGATTAAGTAGGTTGCATTCGTATTAAGAATGTCCACGACACTAGCTAGGTTTCACACTCATCTCTGTCATACATGTTGTCTAAAGCATCACACTGGTTTTCTACGATGTGAGTAAAGTGTTTTTCTATATGCCGATATTCCCCTGTGGTTCCCACAGCTCCACTGGCCTTGAGGAGTTTCTTCAGAAAGAGTCTGGCAGGAGGCGGATCAAACCCGTGTCCCGAGGGTCGTGTGTGTGTGTCCTGAGGGTCATGAATCAGGTCCAGTGACGTCTCAGTCTCAGAGAGGAACAGCTTCTGCATCCCGCAGGAGTTTATGGTGTTGATTTAAACACAGCATCTGTTTGATCCCCTTCCCCTGTTCATGGATGGTCTCCATGGTTACTGCCTCCACTAACACACACACACACACACACACACACACACACACGCAGTACGTGTGTACAGTCAGTACGAGGGCTCAGGGTTTGAAACGCTGCAGGATTGATGGCTCATACTGAATCTGCTGTGAGGATGTTGGCGTCTGTGAACACGACTGTGATTGAGAGGCCGATCCACTGGTTCACTGATACTGGAGAAACATTGAGTGCAGTGTAAACACTAACAGAGCCTGAGAGACTGATGGACAGAGCACTCCTCTGGTTACCCAGCGTTTCCCTCTACGCTGTGGGGAATGCTGGCGCCGGAAGTGGCTCTTTGTTTCCCGACTCCTGCTGGAGATCTCAGAGGAAGAGGAAGAAGCCGGGAGCGGTGTGTGTAGAGACCCTGGCATCACCCGCACCACACACTCATGACGGACACACACTCGTGACGGACACACACTCATGACGGACACACACACGACACCTCATACGAGAGGACATAAAGAGCTCAGGACGCCAACAAGGTTTAATTCGGCTCTTTAGTAACACAAGGGGTGAAGGTTTAGCATGGAGCAGTTAACCCCTGCTGGTAGAGACTGTTACTACACTGTAGAATCTTTTGAAACATACACCATTCAAAAGTTTGGGGTCAGTAAAATGTGATATATTTTTATTCAGCAAGGAAGTTCCAGGAAATATATTTCTCATTTACAAAATATTTCAAATAAATGCTGTGCTTTTGAACTTTCTAGTCAAAGAATCTTGGAGGAAAACAAATGTATCACCGTTTCCACAAAAAATATGAGCAACTGTTTTCAACACTGATAATAATCATAAATGTTTCTTGATCATCAGATCATCATATTATGCTGATTTCTGAAGGATCATGTGACACTGAAGACTGGAGTAATGATGCTGAACATTCAGCTTTGATCACAGGAATAAATTACATTTGACTTCATATTCACATAGAAAACAGCTGATTTACACTGTAATAATATATTACTGTATTTTTGATCAGATAAAGCTTTGGTGAGCAGACTTCTTTCAAAAATCTCACTGACCCCAAACTTTAGTAGTGTATGTTAGTTAGTATGTTTAGTAGTGAACAGTAGTGTATGTCATCAATATTTAATTATATTATACATTATATTTTATACCAGCGACCAGATGATTTTTTGAAGGGCTCTTAGATGACGTAATGGAAGTGTTTCCCCCATCTGATGCCTTTCTCCAGGTGTTCTCTCACTCACTCTTATCCAACAAGCTGTCGTCGTCTTCACTTTCCTCCTGCTCTCCTCGCCGTCTTCATTTCTTCCACAACATGGTAAATTATGATGATGATGTTTTATTTTATTTTATTATATTAACATTAAAGCTGCAGTCCGTAACTTTTGGCACTCTAGTGGTTAATAAACAGAACTGCATGCATCTTGCAGAAGAACACTGTAGCCGGAGTCTCATGTCGATGTCGATGCAGGTACTGGGAGACTCCGCAGTGGTGCGACCCGAACCAGTCTAAAACAGTCCCAATATAAACACTTATTATAAAACACGTATTATAGGTGTACCGTAGTGATTCAGGATAAGACAAAAACACGGTTTGGAAAGTGGATTCATGATGTACTCGCTTTTTTTGTACATTTTAACATCAAAAGTTACGGACTGCAGCTTTAACCCTCTGGGGACCAAGCTGTTTTTGGGGCCCTTGAGATGTTCTGACATGCTCTGACATTTGTGCTTTTTTCAGTTATTTATAAACATGTTAATGGCAAAGGTGTAAATTCACTCTATATAGCACAAACAGGCCTACCATAATATGCGAGCAACATGTATGTAGATGTTTGTATTTTTAAGAGAATAATGTTTATGCGTGGTTATTTAAAAAAATAAAAATGAAAGTTGCTGAAATAAGACCACAAAACTCATACAAAATATGTGCCCACAAGACTTTTGACTAATGGATGTTGTCCCTTTCAGTTCTAGCTTCAAAATTATGTGAAAATAGTCTTGCTTTATCGTTCACAAAAAAAAATACATTGATTTAAATGGTGTAAAACAGGTTTTGCTTGGAAAGCCAATATGCGAGGGGGAGGAGTAGTTTACACCTTAGTCCCACCCACTCTGCATAATGACTCTGCATAATTAGCCATTCATTCAGGTGTGACACTGACTGAGCCACAATGCAAGGACAAAATATATATTTTGAAGAAGACTTATATTGACCATTTAAGATTTTGCTTACATCTATCTTGTAAATATGTTTTGCTATTTTATTAAAAAGGTTACAATTACAACAATAATTACAATTTCAGCAATATTTCTGCAAAAAAGTACTCTTTCTTTGTAAAAAAATTAAAAAAAAGATTATAGGCCTACATTTTATCATATGTATTCATTAGTTTGAATATAGCCAACATTGGAACATCTTAGTCTATGACTTTATTTTTGACAAAATAGTATTTTATATATATGAGCAGAAAAGCTTATTTGATGTGACAGTATATTCTACAGTAAAAACTGTACCCAAATCTAGTCAACAAAATGTTGTCTTTCATACTTCGCCTGACTGTAACGCAGTAACTGTAACTGTAAAAGCAGTTTATTCTTTCACACACAGACGCGCGATTCATATTTAGGCTAAACACTCTTTACAAATATGTACCCTTCATTCATCTCACAGAAACGCGATTCATATTTAGGCTAAACAGTCTTTACAAATATGTACCCTTCATTCATCTCACAGAAACGCGATTCATCTTTTTGTTTACATAAGCCTACAACGTTATTCCATAACGTTATTCCACATTAACACTTGAGAAAGGATAACTTAGCCTACCTCACTCCTCAGCGGGATCTGCTCCTCATATCAGCACGGAAAATTTTCTCCATAAGGTAGGCTATATTATGCCTCTTTGTTTACAGCTGATGTGGGGGCGTTTCACAGACTGAAATGGTTCTCAGAATTTGCGTTTGAATAGCACGCGCTCTCCGGGGCGTGGTCAAATTACTTTTGAATGGCTCGTAATGAGCTCGACTGGAGTCGCTCTCTTTTTATACAGATTACAGAAGCTGATAATATTTGTTTTTTATATAAATTACTTCATTTAAAAGCTGCGATCTCAAGCTTTATGCCCGTGGGTCTGTTTGCCTGTTTGACTGAATTTTCGCGGAGTTATAGATCATTTTCGAACGCGTTTCAAATGGGAGTTTACTGACAGAGAGAAGGCAGAAATAGCATCATGTTAGTTTTTCTTTATTTGTCAAAAAGCAAAACACTTTATTTGTATTGTGAGTATACAGAAAAAAAATAGAAACTGAACAGGATCGATTGATGTATTACACGAAAATGAAAGATCAAAATTAACAGAGCATTTTGTGTTTATTTTTCATTGCTAAAAAAAAAAACGAGCAAAACGCGCGGGCACGTTTTTGGTCCCCAGAGGGTTAATGACACAGACAATAGCAGGAATATTAGGCTGCTGTCACTTTAAGACCGAATGCACGGACACACATCTGGTTTCTTTCTCAACTCTTCATTTATGACATAACCGACAGAATACTTGCCAAGACAGGTGTTTTTTGACATAATCTTGTGCGTATTTCGCCTCTTCTTCCACGTTTAAAATTGTTTGAATGTGTAAATTGGCCAGACAAAACACGTCCAATGATCCGCTGCACCCTTAATGAGTAATGAACACACACACTTCATGATTGCTATCTTGATACTCAAAGCGCTTCCCTCCACATTTCTGCTGCGCATCATTTATGTTTACCACACATACACACCAGTCATGTGCAGCCCTGGCTATACACACACCGTCAGTGTAGAAACAAATAGGTTGTCTAAATGTACTTTTGTCTAGGACAATTACAAGGATTGATAAGCCTTATGTAAGTGATAAACCTACACTAGCATGTTTATTCATCTTGACTTCATTACAAGCCAAAGAAGTTCAGCAACTGCAAACATGGTTTATCATTATAAACACAACCATTAACATCCCATCAGCCTTTCAGTGTGAAACACTGCAACATGAGCAAACTCATTCAAAGGAAACACAATCTACTGACAGCATCTGTGGCTGGATGTCAATTACCACACTACTATATCGACTCATCTTTCAACAAACACAGATTGTACAGTGATACATTAACAATGGTTGAAAAGCATGAATGAGCATGTAGCATCTCTAGATTGTCCTTTTAAGATCCACCATTCTCTGTGGGTGTATTAAAAACAATACTTTTGTGACAGTTATGTCATATCATTTTCTCCCATTCATGTGCACACTGCAAAAAATGCTTCTCTTACTGAGTATTTTTGTCTTGTTTCCAGTCCAAATATCTAAAAAATTCTTAAATCAAGATGCATTTACTAGATGAGTAAAATTATATAAGATATTATGTCTTGATTTCTGGGGAAATAAATACAAATTAAGTGAGTTTTTGCTGAAAGCAAGCAAAATTATCTGCCAATGGGGTGAGAAAAATAATCTTGTTTCTGTCAGAAAAGAAAAGAAAAAAAAGGGGGGTTAGGGTTAAAAATAAAATTAAAAGTTTCTAAAAACAGTCCTAACCCTATCCCTACCCCTAAACCAAACCATACCCATAACTTACGCCTGAAATCAGAGGGAAATGATGATGAATGACACTGATGTAGACGCACATAACCCTGGTTATGAACCTAATCTGGACATAAACTGTAAACTTAACGCTGAAATCTGATTGGTTGATTGTAATGTTGATCTAGGAACATGTTTTGGGGGACATGGGTTTATATATGGCCAGTCATTGTCCAGTCTTAAAAGTCGTACTGACCCCAAACTTTTGACCAGTATGGGAAATGTACTTTGACCCCTGGCTCGACTGGAGTGTTGGATTCAGATCCTGGTGTGTTTTCTCCCGTACTTCGGATCGTTTAGGCATTAATGAACACGGCAATCGCTCAGAGATCGTCTGAATGAAGTCATCTCGCCCGATTGAATACGAACTCTGGAGTGAGAAATCAACCCGACCCAATGGACCAAGCGCTATCATAATTCATAATGAATGTTATATAAAAGTAAAAAGATGCGGCGTCTGATTCTGTGAGTTTTTGTGGTTGAAAACCAAAGAGCGCCTCTTCATCTTAAAATGTTGTGTAATTGCAAGAGCACTTTCCCGACGAAGCCTTGATTCCCGCTCTAGCTGCATTATATACATTGTTATCAGTTAGAGTGGGAATGACGTCTACAGGTTTATCAGTGTTTGTGTGTGTTTCGACAGCTACAGATTAAACCACACTAAACTTGAGGAGTGAACTTGTCAATCATCTTGATGGATGAAGAAACTGACCAATAAGAGGACAGTTTTACTCACATGTTTTTTGGTATTTTAATAATTTTGGTACGCTTTGAAAAGTTGCCTTGTGAAAGTGAACCGAACCACAAAGAAAATGCAACACTGTAACGTAATGAAGTCCCTGTTTCGGAACAAAACAAACGATCCACAGGTCTGAAAACACCAGTCCTTCTTTCTTCTTTTGCAGAATGAAAAATGTTTGGCTAAATCCAATACAGTGGCCGTTGCCAACTAAAGCTCTCAACATAAAGCCCGCTTCCTCTCAGTAAGCAGGTTATAGCAGTCCCTCATTCCCACCATCCCAGCTCACAGCTCCGGCATTAGCAGGAGTACAGGTGACGATTTAAAGGGTATGAGCTTCTGAAACTAGATCTGCAGGACAGACTGGGTCTTCATGTCTCTCTCTTCAATCCAACACAAAAGTGATTTAAACTGCAATTTATCGACTGGCCACCAGAGACCGGCTGAGTCAATCCCATAGACCTCCATGTTAATATACTCAACTTTACAGCAGAAAGAAACATGTTTACAGCCTGGAACTAAAAGTGGGTTTGGTCTATATAGCTAATGTTGCCCTTCATGACGACTGTGAAGGGGGTGAATATTTTTTAGAACTCATCCGTTTAAATTATATTAAGCCTTAAAGTTCTGCATAATTAAGGGTGTGGCCACTTGAGTGACAGGTGGGTTGCCGCTGATGTCACTGCTAGCCGTTTGTCTGCTGTTAGCGTCACGTCACCTCAGCTAATCCGCCTCACTGCACATTTCCAGTTATCCGGGAGTGACGTGCGGCCAAGATGGCGACGGCCGGCTCCGCCCACTTTGGGCTTCAGGAACGCTCTTCAGAAACACTACGGGTGATGTCACGCACACTATGCCCATAGTGTTGTACAGTCTATGGTTCAGACGCCACTATGCAGAGACTGATGGGAGAATGGAAGGAGGAGCTAGTAATGACAGGAGAGGATAGAGGAGGGACTAAAGCCAGCCTCGTGGTCCAGTATTCGCTCGTCTCTCTGAAGAGACACAGTCGTTGTGCTGCTATAACAGCCCTTCCTTCATCAGCCAATCAGCTTTAACTACACACACACACTCCAGCCCTGTGTGTGGCTCTCATCAGCAGTGTGTGCAGTGATCCGCATGCAGTCGAGCATCTGTCCTCAGACTCTAATGACACGTGTTAATCACGTATCTCAGCATTAAACTGAAGGGGTTCAGGAGGAGGTCCATCAGTCCAGTGTGAACAGGGGGGAACAGGGGGTCTGTCACAACACAGTACATCCAGCATAACCACTACAGGAGAACACTGGAGAACATGTTCAACTGTATCGTCTTGTGAACATTATGGGAAAGTTAGGTTTAATGTTCTCTGTTCTGAAACAAGTAGTAAAAAAAAGGACCAACGTCCATCTGAAATGTATCAGAAGAACATTCCATAATCGATAATACATTATGTTTTTGTGGTAATGTTTTGGCATTATAAGACCAGATAGCTTTGAACAGATGCTTTATTCACGTTACTGGAAGAGGGTTTGCTCATAACTTTGAGAGAAGCTTGTGTGTGTGTGTGTGTGTGTGTGTGTGTGTGTGTGTGTGTGTGTGTGTGTGTGCATAACTGTCAGTACACAGAGTTTACTGAACAACAACAGAGTGCATTTTTGCATTAAAAATCGTTAAAAAATTAACGCTTAAACTGCTTTTAACTAGAGAAAGAATATGGAAAAATATTGGGAAAATGTATAAAAGCTATGAAAAAAATGGCACAATGGAATTTGATGTAGATTTACTGTCATCTTTAAAGTTGGCACTGAATTTGCTTGAGCTGAAACCACACAGCAACCTTTGACCTCTGTGACCTTTGACCTGGACGCAGCTCACCTCTCTGCCTTTGATATCTGAGTGATATTTCCAGCACACGAGTGACGAGAAAGAAGACAAACACCAACTACAGGACAATGAACACACTCCTGACTGACAACACTTGAGTTTACAGCAACAGATATGATGAAAACTGCACATCATATGATGGCTGATGACTACACACACACACACACCTACACACACACCTGCACACTCAATGCACAAATATCACAAACAAAGTATGATTTTACACTCAGCATTTGCTCAAACCTAAGACGACATGCACAATGACGTTAAATTAGAGCTGTATTTGCTCAAAACAAACTCAAACAAAGACAAAAAAAAAAAAGATTTCCTTCCGTCTATGTGTGTGTGTGTGTGTGTGTGTGTGTGTGTGTGTGTGTGTGTGTGCTTCCTAAAGACAGGTCTAGCCTGTTCTCACGTTTCGTCTGTGCTGTGCTGAACTCATGTGAACGCTGCTAATTCTGTTCTATTGAAACTGCAGGCAAATCCTCTTCATTCACGCTCTGATTCCTGTCAACACAAGTACACACACACACACACACACACACCTCCTGTGTGGAGGCATTTCCTCACCGCCGCACTTCCTGTGGCAGAGGAACACACACACACACACACACACACACACACACACACCTGAAAAAGCTTCTGATTCCAGCTACAGTATAAAGGACACGTATATCTAGTTTGAAAGCACATGCTTCAGAAGGCCTGCAGTGTGTGTGTGGCTGAAGTGTGTGTGTGGCTGAAGTGTGTGTTCGGCTGAAGTGTGTGTTTGCCTGCAGTGTGTGTGTGTGGCTGAAGTGTGTGTTTGCCTGCAGTGTGTGTGTGTGGCTGAAGTGTGTGTTTGCCTGCAGTGTGTGTGTGTGGCTGAAGTGTGTGTTCGGCTGAAGTGTGTATTTGGCTGAAGTGTGTGTGTGGCTGAAGTGTGTGTTTGCCTGCAGTGTGTGTGTGTGTGGCTGCAGTGTGTGTGTGGCTGAAGTGTGTGTTTGCCTGCAGTGTGTGTGTGTGGCTGAAGTGTGTGTTTGGCTGAAGTGTGTGTTTGTCTGCAGTGTGTGTGTGGCTGCATTGTGTGTGTGGCTTAAGTGTGTGTTCGGCTGAAGTGTGTGTTTGTCTGCAGTGTGTGTGTGGCTGCAGTGTGTGTGTGGCTGAAGTGTGTGTTTGCCTGCAGTGTGTGTGTGTGGCTGAAGTGTGTGTGTGGCTGCAGTGTGTGTGTGGCTGCAGTGTGTGTGTGGCTTAAGTGTGTGTTCGGCTGAAGTGTGTGTTTGGCTGAAGTGTGTGTGTGGCTGCAGTGTGTGTGTGGCTGAAGTGTGTGTTTGCCTGCAGTGTGTGTGTGTGGCTGAAGTGTGTGTGTGGCTGCAGTGTGTGTGTGGCTGCAGTGTGTGTGTGGCTTAAGTGTGTGTTCGGCTGAAGTGTGTGTGTGGCTGAAGTGTGTGAGAACAAGCAGGTGGTGCTGGGATTCACTACATCTTTAACATACTGTAACACGCTCAGATACTAATCCAGATCCTGGAACCGTGAGAGTGTGGGATATTACCAGCACTGAGTGTTTCTTCAATTATGAGTTTTATATCAGATTTTTATGACAGATTTCATCTGTTTTCTTTTTTTAGTTACTTGAAGGTCACATTAAAACGGTCTCGGACTGTGTTTATTAAATGCTGTGTATGTGCAGATTTTATTGTTTTACTCTCATCCCAGAGCCAGACCTTCAATCCTGAACTATGAAAATCTGTAAAATACAACTTATTACACAGCAACTATTTTATGAACAAACAGTGAAATAAACTATTTCATTATTCATTGTGTGAAAATGATTTCCACACGTTACACAGATGTGGCGTCGCTTCCACTACAACCAACACCTTTACCCCTCGTGAAGAAATCATGGAAAAATCTGGGAAGAAATAGTGAAAATATGATTTAATTGTATGTAATTAGTCTATAAAAAGATGGTCGGTCAAAAAAGAGTCTGTCATTTTATTTAAAAAATGTTTAAATTGTAATTTCAGCAAAGCATGCTAAGCACAATACTACAGCTGTTCTTGTTAACTCAGGGAACGTTTACAAGACAACGATGTACTAAAAACTGTTGCGTTTTTAGTGATCCCCGTTCACACAGATCTGCGAAAACAACTAAAAATGCAGCATTATTTATTCCAGGCCAGTAGATGGCGATGTCACTTCGTAAAGAAACACCTATAGACTGAACATATAGGCCTAATATGCATGCGCTTTTCTTCTCTTCTCTCTTTTAAATACTTCACTTGTTTCATTACTGGATGAATCAGTGTTTTTGAACGAATCTCTTGAATGAATGATTCAATGACAAACACATTTTTAACAGTCACTTGTCGCCACCTACTGGTGCACTGATGTAATGCTACAATCTTTATTTGAAGCATCAAATCTGCATATCTAGATGCATTACAGATGAATCGTTGCCATTTAGGAATAAGATTGTGATCTTTTAACGATTAATTGTGCTTTAGCTGTCTTGTAAATGAACGGCCAAAATGCAAAAAAAGTACGATTGTAAATCGTGTAAACGGCCACTAACAACAGAAATAGGTCATTGAAACGAAGCTGCAATAAAATTAAATATCAGATGAAAAACGTAATAATAATAAAAAAATTAAAACAAATTAAAGAAACTTAGAAATTTTGCCTTGGCAAGTAAATAAGTTGAAGTACTCAAATTACTAAAAATAAAAATAAAATAACTAGAAATAAAAATTACAATTAATTAAAACAACATAAAAATTAAGCTGAAAATGGAAAAATAAAAGCTCATTTAAAATATAAAAAATACTACAATAGCGTATGAATAATACTAACACTGCACAATACATAATTTAAGGTGCCGGAAATTACATTTGTTTTTTAAAGACGTTCAGAAAACAATTGCATAATTCTCCTGTGATTTATATCTATCCATTTGCAACTTACTGTGGCTTACAGGGACAATGTGAGTCTACAAATGAAAGAGTTACATTTGTTATATATTCAGCTCAGTAAAACCCTTCAGGAGAACATGGATCAGAAGAACCACACCAGAGAGAGCGCTGGTCAGCCCACTCGACCCGCAGACTCACTGACACTCCTGATCCGCATGTGTGTGAGAGATAAACCTTCAAAGCAGATGTTTTGATGTCCAGTTGTTCACCAGCTGATGTCACACGACCTTGAGATCATGAAGCTCACCGATCTCACGTACGAGAACATACTGTGGTCTTAATACAAAAACACTAAATGGTTTCATTATCCTTGACTGTAAGAAACCATGTTCTTAAAGCCCTTCAGCAGACGTTCACTGCACGAAGAAGGTCAAGATATGAGACACATAATCCTCCTTTCAGTGCTTTTTAATATCTGCTAATCCATGTTATCATCAGAGTGCATGTCATTTCCAGGAGTAAACTGAGCCCTCGCAGTCTCAAGACCAGCTCGAGTCCATGGACCAGTCTGGAGGAGACGCCACAGTTACTGGCACACTTAAAGCTGCGCGCTCATAGTGGTGGCAGGAAAATAGTGTTTTTCAATAAATGTTTTTAAACAAAATGTTTTGTTGTGCCTTTGTATGTCCAACCTGGTCACACTAAATGTGTCTCTATAGCACGCATTGTGTTTATCGTTCAATTTATACGCGGAAATGAGTTTTTACGAGCATATGATACGCATTAGTAGGTTCAGGGTACGTGTGTATTACACCGTGTCCTCCTAACCAGACCCATGAGATTCCAGCGACAAATAATGTGTCTGTCCACATTAAAGGCTGATTTATACTTCTGCGTCGGACCTACGCCGGAGCCTCTACGCTGTAGGCAACGCGTTGGTTTTCATTTATACTTCTGCGTCGTTGTCCGCGTTGACGCGCAATTACACTTGCAGAGGGATCATGTGAAACCCGAGGGAGCGGTCCCAGCAGACCAATCACAGCGCTTGCGTCCGCGTAGAGTTGACGCGTTGTTACATTTTTGGAGAGGTGCACGTCAGGGTACGGCGAAGGGTACGCGCGCTACACACGGCCTACGACGTAGCTACGGCGTGAGTTCGACGCAGAAGTATAAATTGGGCTTGAAGGCCAATTTATACTTCTGCGTCGAGTGTACGCCGTAGTGTACGTCGTAGGGTACGCACGTAGGCAACGCCGTCGTGAGCATTTATACTTCTGCGAATGTCTGTGTTGCTCTGCAGTTACACCACCGAAACGCTAGTTGGCGCAGGTGGGTTTTAATGTTCCAGTTCCACTGTGTTTACATTCCTCGCGGCTGTTTTGAGTTTAGGTTTCTACGAGCAATGGCGACTGAAGGAGTCATACAGATGGCTGTATTTCCGCACTTCTTCAAGCAATCTCTCGGTCACTTGGTCTGTTTCCATGGCTCTTCACTGATCTTCGGAATTTAAAAATGGCGGGCGGGCGGTGCAGAGTGCAGAAGATCATTCCGGAAATGCGTAGGAGGAAACGCGATGCTATCCAGCTGACCAATCACAGATCTTGCGGTCCGCGTCGCCGCGACGCGTAGTTACATTTTTGAGGAGGTGCGCGTCAGGGTACGGCGAAGGGTACGACGTATGGTACACGTCAATGCGTATGCTACGCCGTACCTTCTACGCGAACCCGACGCAGAAGTATAAATTGGCCTTTAGACGCAACGCGA
>CM038626.1:9006134-9008634 GCA_021554675.1 Leuciscus idus
CTGGTGTGGACGGACACATTGCTTGTCGCTGGGATCTTGCATCCGGTCACAGGGGTGTAAGCGTCCGACTAGTGGACCAGTGCCGTCACACACTCGACGACACTGGTGTGTCTCGGCCTGCCGGCCCTCAGCCGGGAGAAAAATCATGTTAAAATCCCTTTTTCTGTGCGCATGTTTTGGGTGTGTGTGCTCCACATAAAACACAGCGCGAGTCGTCTTGCGCTTAAAGTCATATTGAAATGCTCACAAAGAAATCGATAAGGCCATCCTTAAAAATATTCTTGTTTGCCGTAATCCGACCGACCCTGTCAATTTAGTACCGACCCAATTATTTATTTATTTTCCCTTTTAGTCCGACCGACTTGCCGGTTGTAAACTTGCGTTAAGACCGACCGATTTTTTTTTTAACTCTTCAAACAACTAATACAAATGCAATAAAATAATATTAGTTATTAAGTATTGTGAATATAAATTGCCTAGACCTACATACAAACATAAGCTACGTTCTTTCTTTTAAATAAAAACCCGTGGCGCGTCATCTATGTGAGTAAATGAGGGAGAAAAGAAAGTTAAAGGAAAGTTGATAGATGGAAGTCGTAAGAAGATTGAAGGTTAAAAGAAGGTTGACAGATTTAAGTCTTAAGGGAATCCTTTGAAAGAAAGATCTATAATAAATATTCTTTTTTATTTTTTAAAAGTACTGTATTTTATTTTATTTTTCTAAACTGTTTTAATTATTCTTATTTCTTTTCATTATTTTAATTTCTTCTATGTAAAGCACTTTGAATTGCCATTGTGTATGAAATGTGCTATATAAATAAACTTGCCTTGCCTTGCCTTGCCTTGCCTATGATTATGTTTAAACCATTGGTTAACGCATCACACTACAGCCTTCAGGCAGCGAAGTTCGCTTCGTTTCATTCACTGTCAATGGTTCGCGCTTGGTAATGATGGCTGCGGCTTTATCAAATTACTCTAAAGATTATTTCATTTTTATATGTTGTTGAATATGGTTTATTAAAAAATAAACATGTGAGAGCGTGTTATAGGCTATATGTCATGTTATAGTCAGATATGACGACGCTACTGCAACACGCATCACCGCAGATGAGAAGCTGAGCATCTATTCATCAAGCCAACGTGCAAACTATCGCAAATCAAAGTGAAAGTAAGTCGCTGACGCTTAACACACAATCATCTTTATTAAATGTAAAGAAACGAAATGATCTTACCAGGGCTGTTTCCGCTTTCTCTTATTGCGGGCTTTGATTCAGAACTTTTAGCTGATGATCAATAAAATAATGCATCTCATAACTATTGCTTTCGGTGACGTGCACTCCATTAAATCTGCATATAGCGGGAATTGAAGATCGGATTTATATCCGCAAAAAAATACATGTAAGTTAACCAGGTGTAAATGGAATCGTTTTGATAAATCAGACAGCAATCCGATCTGAGAAAACGCATGAAGTGGCCTGGTGTAAACAGCCCCTAGACATCGGTGAAAAACTAAATAGAGATGCATTGGTAATGTAACACATTAACATGTGTTTTTCATATAGGAATTACATCGCATGTTAATGCAATTAACTGTCATTTTGTGAATTCTAAAGTCAATTTAATTTATTTGTTTCCCTCTGAAAATCCACTTTAGTTGATATCTAGTGGCTTCTTTCTTGATTCTGACCCAGTCAGTGACGTCACGATATGCAAATTAGTTTAAATTCATACCTATGTAATCATCATGACAAATGTTTTTTTTCATTGAATCTTGAAAAAAAAAAATATAGACCTACCGACCCTTTATTTCTTTTTTTTTTTGCTGTTACTGCAAACCAAAATATTTGTAAGGATGGCCTAACTCACATTTTTTTCCATCATCTGAAAAGTGCAGTGACTGACACAGCCGTGATCTTCAAGCACACAACACTTGAGCGCCGCGCCGCCACACCCGCTGGATTACTGTGGGATGAGAGACGCATGAGAGCTTTCCCACAGGAACTATAGTGTCAGTTACTGGAAATCAGTGCGTTTACTCAAGTGTTGCTTATAATAATGTTATTAATGTTTCTTCTACTTATATTTTTCATGTTCTGAATATGGTCCGATCTAAATGATGTGTTGAGGAGTGAGGGAAACTAAAATACAGGTTTATAGTGTTTATAATGTTTATACATGTTTCATTATTTTTGAAAGTAATAATGTAAGTTACTGTATAGATGATGCGACTTACCTGTGTTTCTCTACAACATAGTGTGAAATATAGTCAAGTGCAATTTAGTTTCAGGAAGAACAGTAGTTGATATACTGTATATTGAAATGTGTAATATATCTCAAAAATCGTTAAGCTGTTCATTTCTAAAGTTTAACTCACAGCGAGCAACTTTGAACTTGTCACATAATAACTATAATGTGTTCTCCTGTTTATCATTATTAGTTGTCAGACTGAATCAGAACACTTGATGAACTGAGTTTTGATCAATTTTATTGATTGAGTTCA
>CM038626.1:9013634-9251134 GCA_021554675.1 Leuciscus idus
CCCGAAGCTGATCCAGGGTTATTCGGTGAGCGCTGGTCACGCGTGTTAGAGCCAGTAGATCACCTCGGCTGGTGGGAACCTAGCCTCACAGAACCAGGATAGCGGTCGCCTTTGCTGGTTTTTCTGGCCAAGCACTATATAAGAGCAATAACACTGTATCCACGGGACTTTTTGAGTCACAGGTACAGAGAAATGCTAATTATTTTGAAACTACATAAAAAAAAAAAACACATTAGACCAATCATATTCAGCCAAATGTAAATATCATGCATCATGTAAGTGTAAGAACACATTAATGATAAGGCATTACAGATGTCATGTTTACTTGTGATTAAGCACCTCAAGAATTTGATGCCACTAACCTGACAAATAGTGACTTCATTTCCCTTCTTACACACGACCTGTGAGCCGAGTCAGACAAGTCTCACACTAATCTTGCTATTGTGTTTGATTACAGTTAATATCAAGTAACTTACATTTTAGACACAATATTGACACTCTGATGGTTTTTGCGCTGCCAGCGTAAATAGTGCCAAACAAATCCAAAATGAAACATATAAATGAAATAATAATATGTTGTGTGCCTTATTCTGTGTCAGAGAAGGAGGAGCTCAACTGTCCTTATGAAGTGAGTTTGGAGGTAAAAGCATGTTATTAAATGTTGTCTTTTGTTCTTCTCATGTTTGGAAAGATGTTTGACGTGTGTTGCTTTATCAAATGCAGGTTATAAGCGACTCAAACTCCCAGTGCTTTCAGATAGAGCAGCGTTTACAGAGACGAACATCACTGGCTGCGTTTACATGGACACTTATAATCGGATCAATGGCTCAATCGCACTGAAAGTCTTCATGTAAACACATTAATCGATGCGATTGAGCTCGATCTGGACAAAATTCCGATCGGATTGAAAGAGGATGTTTATTCCTTTTCTAATTCGATCGAGGGAACATGTAAACTCTTGATCGGCCTGAGAACCGAAACTGAAAGGACTGCGCATGTGCAGTGATGTAGAGAGAGCGTAATGACCAATGAGGAACGAGCTGTTGTTCCTGATGAATAAAGTGTCGTATTCATTCATGTAAACACTGTGTTCGGATTCATCAATCGTATTGATTTCATTCCGATTGAACCAAAAGGTGTCCATGTAAACGTAGCTGACAAGCTGCTCATAAACAATAATCACATTTCATAATCGCACTAAACCAGCTCGGTTTAAGAGAGATTTCAGGTTAATGGAGCAGCTCTAGTGCTTCAGCTGAGACTGATGAGGACCTGGCTGAACTGGTCAACTAAAACACCACTTGATAAAGTTGACCAGCTTACACTGTTATGACCGGTTTCTCCCAGCAGTGAGTGGTTTGGAGAGCATCGGTCTGAGTTGAAATGTCCCATTGAGGCATCTAAAGGTTAATGGCCGCTTTGAAGTGTCTCTCCCTGCTGTGTTTAAAGAACATATCATATCAGATTCACAGAGACTACAGAACCTTCAGGATGAAAGGGTCAAACCTGAGAGAAAACTCTGTAATACTGGTCAAACCTTCCTTCCATTACTCCTCTCTTTCATTACCTCATTACTCTTTCTTTTGTGAGGTCAGCTCTTGGTCTGTCAGATAAGATGAATGACTCCTCCACCAGCAGATATTCAGGGTGACCTCGCTACAGTCCAGCATCCACGTCTGATGTGTCATGCATTTCAACAGACTCTGATACACACACACATCTGTCTTGCAGTCTGGCAAAGGTTTGTCTGGATCAAAGACACATAATAAATCCATTACAAGTTATCTAAGGCAGCTGAGGGAGTCTCGTACCCTTCCCTTCACTCCCCCAGGCCTGGATTTGTCATGTAACCTCAGAGTGTAACCCTTCCTTAATGAGTGGATGAGTCAATTCTCACCGCCAGCTGCAGAACAGCATATGCTCAACACATTAGCTGACATTCAGCCACTACGAGGAGGAACTACACCAAACCATATTCATTCTGCACGTTCATTGTCTTAATGAGCTTTATGAGAGAGTCATTGAATCATTCATGCAAGTGTTGCATTCAAATATAAATGGTGAAACAATATAACCTGCAGAAAGAGTCAATAACACCCCACCACTAAAACACTGACAGTCTGTGAGAATCAACCATAGACTTTATATATATGTGACCCTGGATCACAAAACCAGTCACGAGTCGCACTGGTATATCTGTGGCAATAGCCAACTATACATTGTATGGGTCAAAATGATTGATTTTTAAGTAAAGATAGGATATTAAGTAAAGATCATGTTCCATGAAGATATTTTGTAAATGTCCTACCGTAAATCTATAAAACATGTGTTTGTGTGAGTGAATGCTGCACAATCGTGAACATAAATGTAGAATTTTAAAGGAGATTTTCTCAATGTTTCGATTGTTTTACACCCTCAGATTCCAGATGTTCAATAGTTGTATCTCGGCCACATATTGTCCTATCCTAACACACCACACATCACTGGAAAGATTATTTATCCAGCTTTCAGGTGCTACATATTTCTCAATTTAAAAAAAAAATTTACCCATGTGACTGGTTTTGTGGTCCAGGGTCACATATATGGAAATGAATACACACACACACACACACGTTCCCTACAGGTCTAACAAAGCTTGTTTAAAGGGAATTTGTGACCGTGAGAGGAAATACCAGAGAAACACACGGCCCCTGATCACAGGAGCCGCTGACTGACACATCCTTCTGTACGAGGGCCGATAACACTGTTTATGCTGGTTACCTCAGCAAACACACACACACACACACACACACTCCTCCTGAGGCCAGTGAGGACAAACACATGCCAGTGCCTCAGACAACACGGCTCATTACTTACACCACCTCAGCTTACGACACGAAACACCAGAGGAACAGAAACAAAAGATCCGCCGTTAACAACAGCACCTAAACCTCCACACGTATGATAATCACTCGCTCTGTTGCCATGGATACTGCCGACTCCTCATCCCTTCCCTGAGCTTATTACACTCAACCGTTCAAAACTTTCATGAATGGATTTGAAATAATGGGGAATGATGAATGTTTGCTCTCAAGAGGCTAAATATTTAATAGCTATTTTAACACAAAAGAGAAGCCAGCGGTGGCAGGTGTCTGAGGATTCACATGCAAATTAGTGTGCCTGTATAAAAGTATTTTCATGAAAATTTTAAGATTGTGCTGCCTTGATGAGCATAAGAGACTCGGTTCAAAAACATTACAACATCTTACCAACCCCAAAACTTTTAAACAGTAGCCTGACTGAATAATACATGATTGAATATGCAATTTTTGGAGTAAAATGTGGCACATAGAAGCTGAACACGCCTGATTTACCCCGAATGAGAGCTCTTACTGTGTGTATACTATATCTAGAGTTTCATAAGGACCGCTGGATTTTGACCTGCGTATGTCAGATTTACAGTAGGTTTTACACTAATAAACAATATGAAACAGATCTACCAATTAAACTGAAAATGTATGTAATGTAAAAGAAAACGACTAACAGATTTCCCCCAGACATTTGCTTGTGTGAGGTCACTGAGTTCATCCTACACACACTGACTGAAGCGTCCAGCTCATTATCAGTGTGAGATGAGTCGATCCTCCTTCGTTCTCTCTATCAGCACGATCTAACGTTCAAGCCCATTAACCATGTGTTCAGTCCCTCATGTGAAGCTCAATCCTCAGACATCTCGCCACTGCTGGTTGTGTTTTTCATCAGATGTAATGTTTATCCCACGCTAGTGTTGTGCACATGCTGCACCATCTTCTTCACACCAGGACACCAGCTGCCCGATCTGTGCTCACACACACACACACACACACACACACACACACACACACACACACACACGCAGCACGTGGAGGTTTGTGGCAGGACTGTTGAACAGCCCCATGACTTCAGTCTCTCTGCAGGACACAGATCACAGACAGTTCAGACAAATATGAGCATTCTGCCATTATTTACTCAACGTCATCATGATGTTAAAGTGTCCCTAATATCCTCACTCTCTGTCTGTCCTACAGCAGCTTTACATGCATCCAAGATCAACAAACAAGATTATTTTCATAGCATCAGCTCTTTCCTCACAGTGTCTGAAATGGTTTGATAAAAAGGATTCAGTCTCTAAACCCCTCCTCTCTGGGAGCTTACTCTGCTCTGATTGGTCAGATGACCCAGTCTGCTGTGATTGGTCTACTCTGCTCTGATTGGTCAGATGACTCAGTCTGCTGTGATTGGTCTACTCTGCTCTGATTGGTCAGATGACCCAGTCTGTTGTGATTGGTCTACTCTGCTATGATTGGTCAGATGGTCCAGTCTGCTGTGATTGGTCTACTCTGCTATGATTGGTCAGATGGTCCAGTCTGATGTGATTGGTCTACTCTGCTCTGATTGGTCAGATGGCCCAGTCTGTTGTGATTGGTCTACTCTGCTATGATTGGTCAGATGGTCCAGTCTGTTGTGATTGGTCTACTCTGCTCTGATAGGTCAGATGGTCCAGTCTGATGTGATTGGTCTACTCTGCTCTGATTGGTCAGATGACCCAGTCTGTTGTGATTGGTCTACTCTGCTCTGATAGGTCAGATGGTCCAGTCTGCTGTGATTGGTCTACTCTGCTCTGATTGGTCAGATGACTCAGTCTGCTGTGATTGGTCTACTCTGCTCTGATTGGTCAGATGGTCCAGTCTGCTGTGATTGGTCTACTCTGCTCTGATTGGTGAGATCATCCAGTCTGCTGTGATTGGTCTACTCTGCTATGATTGGTCAGATGGTCCAGTCTGCTGTGATTGGTCTACTCTGCTCTGATTGGTCAGATGGTCCAGTCTGCTGTGATTGGTCTACTCTGCTATGATTGGTCAGATGGTCCAGTCTGTTGTGATTGGTCTACTCTGCTATGATTGGTCAGATGGTCCAGTCTGCTGTGATTGGTCTACTCTGCTCTGATTGGTCAGATAGTCCAGTCTGCTGTGATTGGTCTACTCTGCTCTGACCAAAAACATTGGAGACCTTTTACATTCACAAACAGCTCTATTACAAACTGCATAAAAGGAAATATATTTTTTCTATACGACCAAGTATAACACACAAGTCCTGAAGAGTCGAAGACCTGAAGTCCTGAAGAGCCCCAGGTGGCTGGTCCCAGTACAGCTCTCAAACCCGCCCTCTGCATGTAATCTAATGGGACGTGAGACAAACTATCAATTTATAAGTTTGGTCTAGTTAGTTATTTGATGCTATGTATTTGTGAGTCTGATGTCATGATTGACAGTTGTGATTGACAGCTTCTCTGAGTGAAGTAGTCACTGAGGCACCAATGGACTTTCGGGGGGTTTTCGGGAGAAGATTGGAGCTTTAACTTTAATTTCTACATTTCCATGACTGTTTATTTCACTCCGACATAATGAGCAGTTCTGTGGTAAACTGTATGAACCAGAGCAAGATGTCAGCGGCATAATGACACACTGGCGGTGCTGTCAATCTTTATTCACAAGATGATTATGATCATTCACAGCGACTGCATCTGTGATGATCCAGAAACACTATGAAAGAATTATAACAGTAGATTTTGGCAAGTCTTCTGAAGCTATGCAAGTCATTTTATGTGAGAATCGGATCAAAATGTAAGGCTTGGTGACATATTTCGTTCTGTTCCTCAAATAAAGCTGTCATATGAAGACCTGGGATATAGTGTTCATCATAAACTACTGCTCAGGTGCTGTTACTGTAACGTGCTCGTATTTGTTTGGAGCTTGACGTGTGGTCGCTAATACAATTTTGCAAACCTAGTTGCATTTGTTGATATTTTGCTGAAGGCTTACTTCAATAAGCAGAATACACTTAAATATCAGTATCAGGAAGTATCAGCCCTTTAAAAGTTTTTAAAATGCCCTTAGATGTTATCACACAGAGTCAATACAATTACTTTTAGTTTAGTCCACCTGTACTACTAAATATGACTAAATTAAAGATAATTGTAGTAACAGATACCATTCAAAAGGTTGAGGTCGATAAGATTGTTTAAAGAATTTAATACTTTTATTCAGCAAGGATGCATTAAATTGATCAAAAGCGACACTAAAGACATTTATAATGTTTCAAAAGATTATATATCTCATAAATGCTGTTCTTCTGAACTTTCTATTCTGAATGAATCATGGTTTCCACAGAGATATGAAGCAGCACAACTGTTTTCAACACTGATAATCATCATAAATGTTTCTTGATCATCAGATCATCATATTAGAGTGATTTGTGAAGGATCATGTGACACTGAAGACTGGAGTAATGATGCTGAACATTCAGCTTTGATCACAGGAATAAATTATATTAATGTAATAATATCTCACAGTTTTTACTGTAATTATGATCAAATAACTGCAGCAAAATCATACATACCTCAAACATTTAATCACATAAATCATGTATATAAATTGAGGCCATGTGACGTAAATATGAACCTTTTGATAAGTCAAGACCCAACTCCCTGTTTCAATAGGAAAGACATTGGAAACATGTAATCTTTAAGCCTGAACCTTCTAGATCTTCCCCATCTTCATCTCTACTCTGCTGTAACTCTCACAGTCTCTTCAATCAGCACTTCTGTAGGATAAGTTATGTCCTCTCCCTCATTCAGAGTCCCAGAGGCCTCATCATTTATCACACAGACTGGATTACAGAGAGAGAGAGAGAGAGAGAGAGAGAGAGAGAGAGACTTTGACTTTTAACCCCCCTTTATTACAAAATATTCGAGGTTTAACTAAATCTTACATAGATTTAAAAAAGTAATTTAAAACACAAACATACAATAATAAATAGCACAAAAAACAAGCAAGACAATAGCACAATTAAATATACATTTGCAAAGCACCATCAAAATCAGATTCACATATGCACTGGTTTACTCCCCAAATGTGATTGAAAGTCTCCAGGTCTTTAACCAAATTATAGTATGCATACTCCACCTTTAATCTAGTTTTAATTAACCCTTTTAGAATTAACATTGCATCAGTTGACCCTACATTATTTATTTTGCTTTTACGTGAAATCCAAATTCCCATCTTTGCTTGCCCAAACAAAAAATTAAGCAAAACATGGATCTGCTTTCTGTTTCTGCTATACTTTGGTCCATAGATAAATAACATAGGTGAAAACACTTCTCCCAAAACTGTACACCATTCTTCTAATTGAGAAAATAAAGGCACAAGCCTCCCACATTGAAAAAATAAATGAAAAACAGTTTCAGTCATCCCACAAAAAGGACATCCCTCCTGAACCTGGGGATCGAGGTGTGCTCTGTATCTGTTTGTAGCTATTAACCCATGCACAACTCTCCACTGAAGGTCTCCAGACCTTTTTTCAATGGGAGGCTTGTACAAGGCCCTCCAGCAACCCTTCGGGGAAGAGCCTGATCCGAATAGCTCTTGCCATTTTGACTCTTTAACTCCTCCTAAAGAGTGAGAGTGTGAAACTTTTACACATGTGACGTACAGTGCTTTCTTCTCAGTTTTACTGAAACGGTCCAGTACAGGTGTCTTGAAGGTCAACAAAGACCCCTCCTTTTCTTCAAAAATACCCACAGCCGGAATTATTCTCAGTTCAGGAAAAGTTAAATCCATATCTTTGTTAGTTGTTTCCACACTGCTTTTAAATTCCGTCGGCAGACTCTCAAGAATTTCATTTAACAGTCTTTGTGTCCGACGAATTGATCTTATTCCAATCTTGGAGGCTAGCATTTCAGGAGACATCCATCCATCTGAAGTTATTAAATGTCCAATCTTTACAACTCCTGCAGCCTTTAGAAGATTCCTCATCGATGGTGATTTTAAAATTGCTGAGTCCACTATAGAGTTGTGCATTAGGGGTTCCTCCCTTGACCAGAGACCTCCCTCATCCGTGATGTCTCTTGAGATATTAAAAGTCCTCCAGGCTTTAAACACTGAATGGTAAAAGGAAGTTAGTCCAGTCAAATCAACATTTTGAATGTCCATGAGAAACAAATGTTTATCCAGCCCCATCCCTCCTGCTCTTCTAAGGAGGGCACAAGCTACTCCAGACCAGCTGACATCCACTCCGTAGAGGAATCTCTTTACTGTCTGTAATCTGAAAGTCTTAATTCTGCTTTTTGTATCCACTAGTCCTTGTCCACCTTCTTGTCTGGGCAGAAACAAAGTTGATGCTTTTGTCCAATGGTTACCGGACCAAAAAAAGTCTGTTAAGCGTTTTTGGACTTTTTCAACCAAGTCTTCAGGAGGTTCCAAAATGTTCATTTTGTGCCATAGCATTGAGGCTACAAGGTTGTTGCAGACCAGGGCTCTTCCCCTATAGGATAACTGTGGTAGCAGCCAATGCCAGCAAGACAACCGAGCACACACCTTCTCCACCAGGCCCTCCCAATTCTGTCTCTTGTATTCCTCCCTTCCTAAAAACACCCCCAAATATTTTAGCCCAGATTTTCCCCATTTTAAATTACCTGGGAGAGCTGGAGTGTTGTGGTCTAAACCACACCACAATGCATCACTTTTTGCCCAGTTTACTTTTGCAGATGAGGCTTTACCATAACTTAATAAAATCTCTTTTAAAACCTGAACATCTTTAACATCCCTTAAAACAACAGTAATATCATCAGCATAAGCTGAAACTTTTACATAATCATTAATAATAGCACCTTGTACCTTCAAACCCATTAACCTCTCTCTTAGTTTACATAGAAGAGGTTCTATAGCTAAGCTATAAAGCTGACCAGAAATTGGGCATCCTTGTCTGATACCCCTCTGTACCTTGACAGGGACACTCAGACCTCCTGCTATCTTTACCAAACATGTTGCATTATTGTACAACAACTTTATCATTTTTCTAAATTTCTCTCCAAACCCAAAAGCTTCCAATACTTTAAAAAGATATTGATGATCAACACGATCAAAAGCTTTCTCCTGATCAAGTGACAGTATTCCTACATCAATATTATTACACATTGCATAATCAATGACATCACGTACTAAATGCAAGTTGTCAGCAATACATCTGTCTTTTATACAGTACGATTGATCTTTGTGTATAATTTTGAACAATATTTTGTTCAATCTGTTGGCAAGGCACTTTGATAAAATTTTATAATCAGTGCAGAGAATTGCCAAAGGTCTCCAGTTCTTTAACAGGGTAAGATCACCTTTTTTTGGAAGCAATGTTAAAACAGCCCGTTGGCAGCTCTTAGGTAGCAAACCAGTACGATTACATTCCTTGAGCACCTCAAGTAAATCAGATCCAAATGTTGTCCAGAAATGCTTATAAAATTCACCAGGAAGTCCATCTATGCCTGGGGTACGACCCGACGAAAGACCCGTTACAGCATCACTTAATTCCGCAAAAGTTAATCCAGACTCCAATGCTTGTTTATCTTCTTCATTTAGACAAGGAAGATCTTGTAGGAATCCATTTTGTGTCGGAATGTCTATGTCCTCAGGTGAGTATAAATGTGAATAAAAGTTCACTGCTAGTCTGCGCATTTCCACAGGTTCAGATGTACATTGTCCATTGTCATTCTTCAGGTTATACATTTGATTAACTTGTACACTCTTAAGTTCCAGATTGAAAAAAAAAGAGGTGGGACTGTCCATATCCTTTATAGATAAGAATCTATTTCTCACAAGAGCTCCTTTAACCTTTTCATTTAAAATAGAGCTTAATTTTAGTTTCTTCTCAGACCACTCATGTACATTGGAAGAAAGATCTCCTATCATGTTTTTTTCAATGGTAAGGATTTCTCTTTCAAGCCATTCCAGAGACTGTTTAAAAAAAAAATTAGAGTGAGATGAATATTGCTGACAAAAATCCCTTATGTGAGCTTTACCAACTTCCCACCAAAGAATAACATTATCAAATCTTGTTTTCTCTTTTTTCCATGTCTCCCAAAACTGTTTAAAAGATTCACAAAAACTCTTGTCTTGTAGCAATTTGACATTAAAATGCCAGTAAACACTTCTATTTTTCTTAGAATTCAAGTTACAATCAATAGTGATTAATTTGTGATCAGTGAAAGATGTGGGGACAATGGCTGTATGAATAATTCTACTTTTCATACTATTTGATAAGTACAGTCTATCTAGTCGTGCTGCTGAAATCCTCCCATCACTAACCTTTACCCATGTGTATTGTTTAACAGAGGGATTATTTTCTCTCCATACATCAGTAAGATTAGAGGTTTTAATAACATTATTAAGTACTGTAGATGACTGAAAATGGGGTTCTTCTCCATTTCTATCAAGCAAAGCATTAAGTGTACAGTTCCAGTCCCCAGCTAAGATAATAAAACCATTAGCTTGCTGTTTTCCTAAAAACACTTTCAATTTATTAAAAAAAAGTATTCTCTCAGCTCCTATATTAGGTGCATATACACTCACAAACATAAAGACAAGACCATTTAAATCAACCTTAACTGCTACACATCTTCCTGGTTCAATTTCACTTTTTTCCAAAACTTTGGCTTTTATAGAGGGAGAAAAGAGAATAGCAGTTCCTGCACTCAGGTTAGTACCATGTGTGAGCACACATTCATTCCCCCACCACAATCGCCAGTCAACCTCATTGTTTGCATCACTATGAGTCTCTTGCAAGAAAGTAACATCTAATTTCTTTAACTTGATGAAATGTATCACTGTATCAGCTTTACTCTTATCCCTCATCCCATTAACATTTAAGGATCCCACACGTAAGGTTTCCATGTTAAGGAAAAAAATTAGAAAAATAACAATCAGAAAGAGACGTGTATTAGCCATAGTGATTAGTTGTATTTTCCTCTTTTTGGTTTCCCTTTCCCTGTCTTAAACTTTTTCCGTATATCAGTTATATGTTTTTTTAACCTAAAACGTTTCTGTTTTGATAGCTCATCATTATTGCAACTTTTCCTTGCCCACATTACAGAAGAGATAAACTTATCCAGATCTGGGAAAAATTCACTCACTTCTATGCTTCTACCTTTTGTCTCATCCAGAAAAGCATTAATTTGTGCCACAGTGTACAAATCTTCTGTAGGCCTATCTACTTTTGACATTTCTGACCCTTCAGACCAATGTCCATCATCTCTCATACTATCATCTGTATGCTGAGATAATCCATCTGTATCATCCACCGAGCATTTCTCAGCTATAACAGTCTGAGATACAAAATCATTTTCTTTAGCTTCCTCAACATCGTCATTTGTGACAAGCGCAGAACTGCATCCAGCCTTCTCACTACTCTCCACATCCACACCAGCATCGCTTTCACTCACCTCATTGTGCCCGTAGACCTCCTCTAACGGCCTTTTGTTTGGTTTCTTAGGTACTTGTTTATCCAGTGCTGTTGCCGTATTATCCTCGGTATCACTGGTGTCATTGCGATGAGCTGATCCATTTTCAGTAACATTAGCAGGCAACTGCTGCTCAACATCCGCTTTTTTATTAGGACAGGAGAAGCGTTTATGGCCTATATTTCCACATTCAAAGCACTTTAGATTATCTGTACTTGCATACAGCATATATGATCCATCTCCATGACTTACACGGAACGAGATCTCTAATGTGCGCTCTGTTGAAGTCAGAAACATTAACACTTGTCTCCTAAATGACAAAACGTGTTTGAGATCAGTGTTTTTACAGCCCAATGGGATGTTTCTGACAGGACTTGCGATTTTACCGTATCGGGTTAATTCTTTAACAATCGCGTCATTTGAGACAAAAGGCGGTACATTGGAAATAGTAACTTTAGTTGCCGGAGCCGTTAAAGGAGTAACGGGCACAAACATTTCCTTAATCCATAATCCATTCTCAGTCACCTGGTTAACTAACTGCTCTGTTTTTAAAAATACGATAACTGCTTTGTTCATACGCGATGCTGAGAGAATATTGTCGAACCCTATAATTTCTCCCACCACCACGAGAACATCCTCCACGCTCACGCCAATTTCAGGTACACACCTGCATCCATTACGCAACGACAGGTGCGAGACACCCTGTCTAACTTCAGAGGCCATACCGACACGCGACAAAAGCCGCGAGCGGCTTTAAATACTCAGTAATCTTAAAACAAAAATGTTAAGACCAAAGAGGGGAAAAAGAAATATGAAAAACACTTTCAAAATGCTCAAATTCCACGCTCGCTCTAACCAACGCGCTCACTCGCCCCACTACACTCGCACATGCGCAGAGAGAGAGAGAGAGAGAGAGAGAGAGAGAGAGAGAGAGAGAGAGAGAGAGACCTCAGCCTGAGGGAGTTGACTCGACTCATAGGGAATGTGTAACATCTGCACAAAGACTCCATGTTTTCAACTTTTCACTCAAGTTTCACTGAGATGAACAACAGCATTAGGAGATTCACTGAACCAGTAAAGCGAGGTAAGAGGAGGAGAACAGCATGTGACCAACACTGTGTTTAAGAGCTCCCAGTGCTCAGAGAGTCATGGCTCTCCTCCTCAACACTGAACACTGCTGACGACATGAGGAGTCCCAGTGTAAAGGATATCTGTGTGTGTGTGTGTGTGTGTGTGTGTGTGTGTGTGTGTGTGTGTGTGTGTGTGTGTGTGTGTGTGTGTGTGTGTGTGAGGAGTGCAGGTGAATGGCTCAGGGGCTTCAGTCTTCTGTCAGGATCTGCTGTCGACTCAACAACCGTAATGAAAGATGTCAGACGCTCGACAAGCCACGGCCTAATGACACGAGAGACTCCACAACTCTACAGCTCTGCCACACGGTTACGGCTCAGTACATGTACAGCCGGACACATCACATTACAGACAGAAGTTTTCATTTTTTATTGAAATGGAAGTTTCTTGAGCCTCTAAATAATCTAAGATAGTTTGAATTCATGTTTTTTGAGTATTATATTTGGTCCATCAGGTTTTTATGGCTCATATAATCTGATAGAGAGAGAATCTTTGATGCAGATGCTGATATTTATATGGATGAAATTCTGATGCTTGTAAATCAATGAGATCTTGATAACAGTGTAGCAGATGCTGACATCAAATGCAGATAAATATCAGTCATCACTCTATATCTGCCAATAATGTGTCTTAGTAAGATGATATTTAGTTTTAAAACATAATGCACTGCCATACAGTAATGATTGAGAGATGAACAAATAAACCTTCCTCTAAAGCCTGATGATCATATTTGATCTAATAAATGATGATAATCAAGTAAAGCTGCTTCAGTAAGTGTTCATCTTGAAATATTACTAACAATATCAAAGTTATTGTAGCGTTTCCTTGATAAAATCAGAGCAGATTTGACACAGAAAGACTCGTGAAGCTCAAGCTGAAGGAGGACGTGTGTACAGTTACTGAAGACTTTCTTAAAAGGCTTTATAGAGTTAAATCTCCTTATTTAACATTCTCCACATTCTCACCACAACTACAAAGTCCAGCTCCACACACACATGAAGCTTTATGCTGATCTTCAATGAGCACGTAGCTGGAATATACAGCTGACCGCATCAGATCTATTCATGAGGGGGGTGTGTGTGTGTGTGTGTGTGTGTGTGTGTGTGTGTGACAGCTGAACCCGGAGAAAACCCAGGCTTTATTCCACTCAAAACTGACATGAGGTGATTCATATCCATACCTTCCCTGAGTCGATCCTTCATTCCTTCCATCAGTCTCTCAAACACCAGCACTCTCTTATCGTCTCTCTGTTTCTAGATTCATCTCTTCTCTTGCATCTTTAAGGCATATCAGGAACCATATCAGTGTCAGCAATAATAATCAGTGTTGTGTTATTAGGCAGAGAGTGTGAGAAGACACTGGGATCATGTGGATCTGCAGATCTTGAGGATCACAAGCTCTCAGACGGGTGTGTGTGTGTGTGTGTGTGTGTGTGTGTGTGTTGGGCAGGTTTGAGCTGAACTGATGATCCACTTCAGGTGGGAAAAGTTGTCAAAATTGACATTGGCAAGAGTTCAGTGACACGCCTGTCCTAATAGCACACGCTTTTCACTCAGCCAGATCAGGGAAATATGATCCTCTGGGATGAAGCTGAACCTGCTCTCTCGTCTTACAGGGTGTTGTTCCCACAGCGAAGGGGAATTGTGAAATTTGTGTGTGAAAAGTTTTGTGGCTCTGTGAATTCAAGCGACTGCACACTCGCATGAATATTCAATACTACACAATAACCAACACGCCATGTGGAAACATACAGTATCGGTCAAAAGTTGGGGGTCAGAACGATTTTTGAAAGAAATTTACTGAGGAAGAATGCATTTAAATTGATCAAAAGTGACATTTACGCTCCTCTTTTATACCCACCCTTGCCATTGGCTCGTTTTCTAAAACTCGAAGGTGATAGGCTTCTAAGCGAAACCCCCATTTTGTCAGTCACTGACGTAACGTCTCCGTTCCCTCCTCAGGGAACGAGGGTTACATACGTAACCGAGACGTTTTACACTGTAATCATATTTCACAGTTTTTACTGTATTTTTGATCAAATAAGCATTGGTGAACATAAGAGATTATAAGAAAGCACAATCTGTGGCATAACTCGTGTTCAAAGCTCAAACCTGCGCGTGTGAATGTGAGCATGGCTTGTGTATCCACCGGCTCATCCTCAGAGGACTGTTCGGCTGTTGTGCACTCCATACATTTCATCTTTACCATAAAATAACACAAAAGGTTCTGTTGCTCTTGAATTACAAGGAACCTTTAAGGCTTTTCCCAGTCTTGAACATTCCAGATACGCCCAGCGTTAAAAGCGAAGCACTAGACTTTAATTGCTTTAACAGCCAGATTGAATCTAATAGGAGTTTCTCACTGTACAATCTTCCAACATCACATTACCGATGAGTTTTACCAATGATGAAGAATTATAGCGACAGTATACAATTATTAATCATGTTGTGTTGAAACATCATTTCGGTTTCAGTCCACTGAATTACAGTACATTCGTTTTCCTTTTAAGTCTGCTTTTTCTAAAAAAGAAAATAAGCATTTCCAAGCTGTTTTGAGGATAAAATGAAACGTTGTCATTGCAACGGGAGGAGTTTGTGTCAAACCAACACTTTGAGTGTTAAAATAGCATTTGTACAGCAAACGCTGCGCTTACATTTCACCTCAAACTGACAGGATACTCTTCAGAAAAATAAATAGGCTAATATTTTGCTGAGGCAGCCGGGTTTAGTCTGTTATTCGACTCACGCAGGACGAAGGCAAAGCCAGAACTTCTTCTCTCAATAAACAAGCGCTGGCTGAGAGAGGAAATCAGAACATTACAATAACACACTTAAAACGCAGGCATTATGGGTCATACAGTGGCAGAATGAGTGACTGGATCCATGAGACTGAGTTAGACAGTTTCTCCCAAGAGTCTCTGACCCTTATAAAGGTCAAGGGTCAAAGCAGCGCTTAACCGACCCCTCATTTATGCATCTGTGTTTGCGTGTGTGTGTGAAGAGGTCAACTGTGAGGGCTCAGCTGATACTCACTGGGGGTTTTACTTGCTAATGTTACTTTTGCTCATGCTTCGTTATTTTTTATCTCAAAACCACATTGTTTTTGCTTCTTTTCTAAGCCATATCAGACCTAAGGCAAGTTCACACCGAGGACGATAACTATAAAGATAACGATAAATATATAGTTTTAAAAACTGTTCTCAATATTGAAGAATAGCAGAGTTCACACCAAAGCTATAACGATAATGGCACAGAGAAATGATATCGTTGGAATCACTTTCAGAACGATTTTATCCAGCTGATGAATGATAAAAACATTGACAGCCAATCAGAATCCATCCTGCTGTAATGAGCTCTGGCATTTAAAGTGACAGACAAACACGTGCTTATAATAAACAGGGCTGCGTTTCCCAAAAGCAACGTTAGCCAACTATGGTCGCAAGTTCTGTCGTTATCAGCAGTTCAACGAGTCGGTGTTTCCCCGAAACCATCGATCCAACGAACATTCGCAAACAGCATCGCAGAGTTGTGTGTGTGTAACGACAGCTCTCGACCTGTGGTTAGAAGCAGAGTTTAGTTTACATGACATGAGGACTTAATAAATCCTTATATTGAGCAAAATAAGCAAGCTGACATTCATTACAACCTGTGTCTTTTATTTAGAATATATACAAATGTAATTTGAGTCTTTTAGTTTGTCAAGAGATTTAAAGCGTCGTTTTTGAAGAGTGCGTACACTCTTGTTTCTGCTGTACAGCAGATCTAGAAGACAATAACGTCATAGTCCAGCTAGTGATGGTTCATTTTTGTTGTAAAAAAGTTATTAATTTAGCTCGTTTATATAAAATCACTCAGAATACTAAAGAAACTGCAAAGCAACACCCTGACCAAAGCAACCACCCCAAACACCCTATAATAATGGCAGTGAGTTTTGCACAGGAACATGTATAGATCAAGTGCCTATTTTTACGTTTTTCCACCCGGCTGGTTTATGAACTGCTGTCACCAGTAAGATTAAGTGTGATGTGTGTTTTGTTCCATTGGGAAAGCAAGATGACTGGGAGAGACTTCCTGATCAATACACAATTACAGAGAACTGCAGAGGACAGCACACATACACACAGAGACACACACAGAGACACACACAGACACACGTGACGTGAACGCGTGTGCTCGGGCCTCAGGCTCATTTCACGCTTATCAGCTGACATATACACCAGGAAGACAGGTCACATCAATACACACACACACACACACAGTGGCCAGACAAAGATCAGTGAGTCAAAACTAACCAACAGCACAGTGGTTACACTCTGTCACTTCCTGTATCCCTAAACAACACTGACTACTAACTCCCAGCACATGCCACAGAAATCAAACAGAGTCATGCTGTATCTACACTGGCGGGAAAAAAAACAGGAGAGAAGTGACTCTAATATCCATCCTGTTGAAAAACTATGCTAGTGAAGCTACACTATATTGCCAAAAGTATTGGGACACCCCTCCTAATCATTGAATTCAGGGGATCCAATCACTTCCATGGCCACAGGTGTATAACATCAAGCACTAGGCATGCAGACGCTTCTACAAACATCTGTGAAAGAATGGGTAACTCTCAGGAGCTCAGTGAATTCAAGCGTGGTACCCTGATAGGTTTCCACCTGTGCAATATGTCCATTCGTGAAATTTCCTCACTACTAAATATTCCACGGGCAACTGTTAGTGGAATTATAATGAAGAGGAAGCAATTGGGAACAACAGCAACTCAAGTGGTAGGCCATGTAAAATCCCAGAGCGGGTCAGCGCATGCTGAGGAACACAGTGCGCAGAAGTCACCAACTTTCTGCAGAGTCAATAGCTACAGACCTCCAAACTTCTGTGGCCTTAGGATCAGCTCAAGAACAGTGCGAGAGCTCTGGAATGGGTTTCCATGGCCGAGCCGCTGCATCCAAGCCTTGCATCACCAAGTGCAATGCAAAGCGTGGGATGCAGGGGTGTAAAGCGTGGGATGCAGTGGTGTAAAGCAGCCACCACTGGACTCTAGAGCAGTGGAGACGTGTTCTCTGGAGTGATGAATCACGCCTCTCTGTCTGGCCATCCGATGGACGAGTCTGGGTTTGGCGTTTGCCAGGAGACTGCATTGTGCCAAGTGTAAAGTTTGGTGGAGGGGGGGTTATGGTGTGGGGTTGTTTGGTGGAGGGGGGATTATGGTGCGGGGTTGTTTGGTGGAGGGGGGGTTGTTTGGTGGAGGGGGGGTAATGGTGTGGGGTTGTTTGGTGGAGGGGGGGTTATTGTGTGGGGTTGTTTGGTGGAGGGGGGGTTATGGTGTGGGGTTGTTTGGTGGAGGGGGGGTAATGGTGTGGGGTTGTTTGGTGGAGGGGGGGTTATGGTGTGGGGTTGTTTGGTGGAGGGGGGTTATGGTGCGGGGTTGTTTGGTGGAGGGGGGCTATGGTGCGGGGTTGTTTGGTGGAGGGGGGGTTATGGTGTGGGGTTGTTTGGTGGAGGGGGGGTTATGGTGTGGGGTTGTTTGGTGGAGGGGGTGTAATGGTGTGGGGTTGTTTGGTGGAGGGGGGGGTTATGGTGTGGGGTTGTTTGGTGGAGGGGGGGTTATGGTGCAGGGTTGTTTGGTGGAGGGGGAATTATGGTGCGGGGTTGTTTGATGGATTGGGGGTTATGGTGCGGGGGTGTTTTTCAGGGGTTGGGCTTGGCCCCTTAGTTCCAGTGAAAGGAACTCTTAATGCTCCAGCATACCAAGACATTTTGGACAATTTCATTCTCCAAACTTTATGGGAACAGTTTGGGGATGTTCCTGCTCCAACATGACTGCGCACCAGTGCACAAAGCAAGGTCCATAAAGACATGGAAGAGGAGTTTAGTGAGGAGGAACTTGACTGGCCTGCACAGAGTCCTGACCTCAACCCGATAGATCACCTTTGGGATGAATAAGAGCGGAGACTGCGAGCCAGGCCTTCTCGTCCAACATCAGTGCCTGACCTCACAAATGCGCTTATAGAAGAATGGTCAAAAATTCCCATAAACACATCCTAAACCTTGTGGAAAGTCTTCCCAGAAGAGTTGAAGCTGTTATAGCTGCAGAGGGCGGGCCAAGTCCATATTGAACCCTACGGATTAAGAATGGGATGTCAGTAAAGTTCATGTGCATGTAAAGGCAGACGTCTGGCAATATAGTGTAGCTGACCAGCAAAATCTTACAACTGAAGTTGGAACACTAAAGAAATCTTGCTGGCTTAACAGTTATGCAGACATAAGTACTCAAAAAAGCTCTGTCCCATTTGTGTTTACTACTGTCTTTGCTGTCTGCTTCCTACTAGGGGTGAGAATTAGCAGAGGCCCCACGATTCTTAAGCCACGACACAATAGTATTCCTGTCTTCTGCTTGGTCTGGTAATGGATATGACAGTGCTGGTGTGTTTGGTCTTGGAGGAATAGATCTGTTAGACTATAGCAGCTCTACACAGGTGGAGCTGGGGAAGGAGGAGGGTTTCTGAAAGAGTCCTGCAACTGCATCAGCAAATGAAGGTTGAGCAGTGATCTCATTGGCTACTGATACAGCAGGAACCAATCAGCCGCGCCCTATAGAGAATGATGCGATTGCACACAGATTGAGTTAAGGACCGATCATCCTGCGCCATCTAGAGTAGTTCATGACAGAACTTTGTATTGCGATTTTAAACATTTTGTGATATGCTAAGTACTGCAATAAAATATATTGCAATATATTACCATTTTTCCCCAAAGGAACACTTTATCCACATAGCCTATGTTTTTATCTAATAAGATAAAGTTCTCATTTTGTTCATTTTACATCCATCTCCTTCGTCCCTTCCAATATTTCCCTTCCTCATACTGTAGACATATTGTTTAATAGAAATTACAGTTGTCAAATAAAAATATTTGCACATTACAATGTTTTTACATGTTCACAAGAAGATTTCCACGTCAGAGAAGACGAAGCCTCAGAACCACAGCCACCTATAACCTCATCGCCACACACCAATGGTAGGTCGACCTTTTCTAGAAAAGTTTCCCAAAATTATGTTGTTTTGGCCTGATTTTGTTCGCTATGACATCACACCAGTTTGTTCTTTGATTTCGCTTGAAGTATATCAAGGCCTTAAAGGGATAGTTCCCCCAAAACTGAAAATTAGCCCAAGAGCCAGGACATTTTTTTAATAGAACTCTGATTGTATTCGTCTGAATGAAGAAAGTCATATACTTAGAATGACTTGAAGGTGAGTAAATCATGGGCTAATTTTCATTTTTGGGTGAACTATCCCTTTAATACTCCTTTGCACGCTGGAAAGAGTAACAGCTGTGTGAGCTGTACGAACCTGTACCCTGAGCTTTCAGATCTGAGAGTGAGATAGCCCCTACATGGTGAAGACCTGGGGATGAATAACTAAGCAGATGTCTAAATTTCCCAGCATGCACTAGGGCACTGGTGCAGGTCGGCTGCTCACGGGTCGTTTCCTCAATTGCAGCAGCCGTTCCTGAGAGAGAGAGAGAGAGAGAGAGAGAGAGAGAGAGAGCCTGTCCTCCTGTACACTGCGTGACCCTGTGTTCTGGCTGTCGGCCCATCAGGCACGCTCTCAGCGCTCTGGGCTCCCCTTAGAGAAACACACAGCACAACAAATCTTCCGGAGTGTGTGAGAACGAGCCGGGGGCTCTGACGGGACAGGACTGCTGTTCGCTTCCAGAACCGGCTCGCATATACGCCGGCATTGAGGAACACTGCAAATACGCATCTTATGGATTAAACTTGGAAAAGCTTTCGCTAACCTCAAGAGAACTCAACACAAACACACAAACACACAAACTGAATCCTGTCTGGATGGGTTGCTTACATGACCAAGCCCTCGGAAAAGCACACAGTCCCTTTTGCGAATGTTTGATGAAGCACAGCAGACTATAACTGGCTCAACAATCTCAAAAGATTATACAAAGACCTTAAATGGGTCATATCAAGAAAACCCAAATTTTCCTTTTATCTTTAGATCTTTTGAAATAATAATACTATTTCAGGACTAAAAACTTCCTCCTGTCCAAAAACATTTATTGAAAATAAGCCTCAAAAACCTTGACAGACAGACAGACGGATGGACAGACAGACAGACAGACAGACGGGGTGTGTTTCTCATACAACAGCGTAACTCGCTGCTTCACTATCATAGTCCGATGCATCGCTGACGAAATCAACTAGCTAGTCACGACTGTTTCCCAAAACCGTATTGTCGCAAATTGGTCGTTCAACCACGTTGGTTGATGTCACGCACGTGGTGGAGTAATAACTTCTTTTAATAAATCTGTTTGAGATTGAATTAACGCTATGTTTTAATATAAATTACAGATATAATATCTGAGGACTATTTCTAATTTTTCTCAGTTATTTTGCTTTATTTCCAGATTCAATCATAGACTCGTTCTTACACTAGAGCTCGTTCACACATGCACACTCTTCAAAAACAACGCTTTAAATCTCTTGACAAACTAAAAGACGTAAATTACATTTGTATGTATTATAAAGATACAGATTGTAATGAATGTCAGCTTGCTTATTTTGCTCAAGATAAGGATTTATTAAGTCCACATGTCATGTAAACTAAACTCCTCTTCTAACCACAGGTCGAGAGCTGTCACTCCAAACACACAACTCTGCGTCTGCGATGCTGTTTGCGAATGTTCGTTGGATCGATGGTTTCGGTGAAACACCGACTCGTTGAACTGCTGATAACGACGGAACTTGTGACCATAGTTGGCTAACGATGCTTTTGGGAAACGCACTCCAGATCGACAGCACTCCAATCCAGTCAAATCATATGACGAACATCTAGTGTGAGTTGTGGAGAGACATCAGTCTTCACTCTGTAAGCCTGACTTAACCACTTCTGACAGCATCCGACCACAACAGACAACAGTCTCACCACAGCGAGGAGAGGAGGACACACTGATGGAGGAAACGAGAGAGATGAAGAGATAGAGAGATAGACAGCGTGAAAAAAACCCTGAAACCACTAATCACACAAAGGACAGTGTCTCCAGTTGGTGTGATTCAGTCTGTGTGGGGGTTTTGCCACTTATTATTAAAGAGTAACTAAACCCCTGGTCAGAGCCTGACTCCACCCACTGGCAATATTTGAAAAATGCTAGAAAAGTGGGCAGACCCCAGCGGAGATAGAGGGGACGAACCGAGGCCGGGGCTGACCGGGGGGGGCGTGCACCTGAGACCTGCTGTCAGGCTCTAAAATGGAGAGTGACTCACAGGGTCGCAAGACGACGTAAAGTACATGAATCTGATGTGTTTTATCGAGTTGATGTCAATAGCGCGCGCTCTCTATAGGCATATTCATATTTTGCCGCTATGTGAAAAATCCAGCAAAATGCGCCAGCGCGTTTGTCGACCCATGCAGGAGGAGCAGCGTTTGGCACTGCGTCGCGTTTCAGCGCGAGCTGTGTGGAGAAGCCCATTTCCACCTCTATTGCGTTGGAGAAGCAATCCCGCGTAAAATGCAGGTTGCAAACTTGAGCTCTAGGCGGGAACTCACGGTCTTCCAGGCAGCTCCGCACAGCTCCGCAAGCCACTCCCACTAATCCAGAACAGCGCATATGAGGTATCCGCCTATCAGAGAAATCACTCTTCTGTCTACAAAGGCTAGCTATCCTCAGAGCTTGAAATTCATTTCACACAAAATTTCTAGTTAGTTGGCAAACTCATTACTGAATTACTCCTCGTTTTTATTTCTTTCAAAATGGTGAATTATTGCGGATGTTCAGTCCGCGTCCGCGACAGGCAGGTCTTCCGCCCCGGCCGCAGCAGCCACCTCCTGTTCCTCCATCAGCCTCCGCTGCTCTTTGCTTTATTGCGGCTCGTAAAGATAGCCACGAACATCTGATTCGAGCATCAGACTTTCGAAATCCTGTTCTTCCATATCATATTGAGTACCTTCCGCCATTGTCGTAACTTCACATCTGGCTCCACAGCGCCTGTTAGCTTAGCTTCCAAACAAGATGGAGGATATTGCTTTTAGTTTCAGAAAGTGAAGTCCCACCCACTGATCTGTAATAGGTCTGTAACGTGAGTGGGATGATGAGGAACGAGTGTTTGTAGTCTCAACCCCTCTACAAAGATATGGGACTTCCTGCTTAGAATGACACAAAATGACGATTTTTACATCATTATAAGCAGGAACTGCAACACTGAAATCCGTATTTCTCCCGTCTCAGGGGAAAATGAGGGAATAATGCACGACCATTAAAAAATATGACTGGGTTTCTAACGATACAAAGCTTAATGCAAATGGGAGAAGTGTCCCTTTAATAAATAAAAAAATATTCCGTTATTAAGCTGACTGGCTCTGACCGCAAATACTTTCACAAGCTTTTGGCTCATCTTCTAACATCAACCTCTATCTCTCCCCTCCTCTTCCCTCTTTTCTTCTTTTTTTGAGCTCTCATCCCTCAGTTCAATCTCCCAACACCCAGGGAATCCAGATCCCCTCAACACAGCCTGGATCTTCATCCTGAGGGCAGAAATGTGTTTTATAAAACACAAAGAGCCTCTGGCTCCACTGACTCTCTCCAGGGAAGATGAAGAATGTTTCTCCCTGGTATGTGCAACGCTTTTGCCAAGCTGAGTTTTTCTGTTCTGAAACTCAAACAGCACTAAGGTCACGGCTGCGCTCTCATCCTCCTTTCTTCAAGCGATGTTAAACAGGGACACTGCAGAAAGAAAACGTGCCGATGCTTTGAAAGGTTCACAGCTAGACAACCTTCCGCTCTCGTGCCGTATAATAAGAGAGGACTTTGGCCGGTTACTCTGATTGGACAGGGACACATTCCATGGATTTTCTGCCTATTTGTTTTGCGTGAGCCTCCTGTCCGGTCCTTAAATACAGACCTCACCCACCCAAGAGCCCTCACCGAAACACACGCCCGCGCACTAGCACCTCATGCTAACACTCAGAGAAACACTTCAGTCAGGCTTTTTCCTTTGCTTGTTTTCCAAGTATTTGTAATCCGATTGATCCAAATGACATAGTTTAGAGTTTCCAGACAGAAAAGATTATTTTAAAGTGCAGAACTGTTACCCAATCGTAGCAGTGGGCGTTTGTTTCCAAGTCTTAAATGTGACACGCCTATCAAAACAGAGTGTTCGAAAGAGAGGCTCCAAAACAGGATAGAAAGTAACTTAAACAAATGATCAAATCAAATTATGTTATCAAGGTTTTTACATAAAAAAACATCCTAATTTAGAAGCTATAGCTTAATTAGGATGTTTTTTTTATGTAAAAATCTTGATCACATTATTTAATATACTTTATTTTGATTATTTATTTTAATTTGAAAGTATTTATTCATCATTGTTGTACATTTTCATTATTTTCCAGGCATTTATATGGAACTATATGAGTGACTAATGCTCTTATCATAGTAAATGTTATTCTGCATCAGCCTATTAAAGGGATAGTTACCCCAAAAAGGAAAATGAGCCCATGATTTCCTCACCCTCAAGTGATCTTAGGTGTATATGACATTCTTCCTTCAGACGAATACAATCAGAGTTATATTAAAAATGTCCTGGCTCTTCCAAGCTTTGTAATGGCAGTGAATGGAGGTCGAGATTTTGAAGCCCAAAAAAGTGCGTCGTCCATCATGAAGCTCCATAGATGACTTTCCATTTCAGCTGAAATCAGGCATGTATGGAGAACATTATGTTTTTCAAATGGGGGGTCTAGGTCTATTTCTATCCGAGTTTCAACTTTATTAATGGAAAGAATGTGTCTTGAAAGAACTCAGGGAATGTAAATTAATGGTTAATTATTGAGAACCAGCAGAGGCGTCCCGGTTCACACAACACTAATGTACCTTTGCATTGTGCTGGAAAGAGCAATTCAAAGCATTTCCGGCGCCTAATCAGGCCTCCTCATAACAGCGTTTGTGCCTGGAGAAACATGCTGCTTTTACCCATTAATCAGAAGGAGAATGTTATGAATTCCAGGCACACTTATGATGAAACAGATTCAGATGCACTCAGATATAAGATGAGAGTACACTCCTAACTATAAAGCTTCTTTATTGGCATCGATGGTTCCATGAAGATCCTTTAACATCCACGGAATCTTTGCATTCCACGAAAGGTTCTTTAGAGTGGAAAGTGATTCTTTAGATCTTTAAAAACAATGGTCTTTAAAGATGCAGGCTGCGTTTAACTTCCCTCCGTCTCGTTCACTCTGAGGTACATCATTGATGACGTTGCTCAAGCGCCCACTACTGGCGAACCCTGAAATGTGTTTAAATGGAACGTCTCTAAGACCTTTATCACGCAATTATTATTTACAGTTTTTTTTCCTTATACACTGGTTTTACACACCATCCTGTAGGCCTGTACAGGGGCTTTCACACCGGAGGAACCTTTTCATAGTTCCTAGAACTATTGGCGGAAGTTCCCGTTTTTCGGCGTGTTTGCACCGCAGGAACTAGGAACGATTTTAGTTCTAGGAACTCCTTTTAGGGGAACTAATTTACTCCTACTTCAGAGTCGGTCTAAACCAGCACTATAGGAACTACAGTGACATTAATGTACGCTGATTGGCCGAACGCACATGAAACACCAGCACCCGCCATTTTAAAATAGCTGTGTAAACACACAGATTATAGCCTATATATTTACTCCAGAAACTAACTCTACGAACATGTAAAACAGTGATAGATGGACCTCTTAACCTTTACGCTGAGGAGAAAATCCAACACAACTTTGAGGAGACCAAGAGAAGCATGATTAGCCAATGTATTTCTGCTCAGCTAGCGAGAACATCAACCACACGGCATTCGCTAATACCTTTTCATTAGTGTCTACTTTCTATGTATAACAGTTCTATCTAATAAAGTATTAGACAGATCGTAAACTAATGAACACTGTGAGCACTGTGAGCTCAGGCTATGCCGTCAAAATAAAAGTCTCAACATCAAGCGCGGCTTACGTCACTTCAGAGTTCCTACTGGCGGTGTGAACGAAACCAGGAAAATGTTCCTAAGGGAACCACTAGTTCTCGGGGATCCACCCTGGTGGCGAGTTCCCATAACTACCCGGTGCGAAAGCCCCTTATGAGTGCTTGGGCTGTTGGAGAAAATATAAAAAATTACAAAAAATAAAAATGATAACAATACAATAAACTATAACAGTGTAAAGAAACAGTCAGCTTAAGGTAGATACAAGTATTTCACGATTAAATGTCAGAATGACTCTAATATCACACACTAGAGTTGTGTGGGATGGAGGGAAATTAGGCGCGACTTGCTGTGACGTCACAATGGTGTTGCATTGTGGTCTACGGATCTGCCTGAAGTGAACATGTTGAAGCCAAACATCTCATTAAAGCCAACCATTCAATCCCTCTGTCAAAATCGAGGGTTCGAGGGTCTGTCCGGATAATCTTCCCTCGCCCACTTGACGAACGGTGAACGCACTTGAAAATGGCGTCGAGGATTCCCAGAGGAGAAGCGTCTATGGGCTCTTCGGGAGACCAAAAATGGTTTGTCTAATCTATGGCATTCCTTAACCTTTATTCTGAGTGGTGTAAAACAGTAAGAATCCCTCAGCTGAATTTAGACATGAGTCCAGCCGTGTTGCACCTTTACTGTGATAATGGGTTTTCTTTGTGAAAAGACTTCAGACACAAACCCCCCAGTGCCTGCAAAGTGCTGGCCGTTCACCCAGAAATTACACACATGGAGAAGGGTTTCATAAATCCCTGCGGTTCAGCTGGGGATTAGACTCACGTGGCCACCATAAAGAAATGTGTGGATCTGAACCCTCTATGACACTGATCCCACTGGAGTGACGCATTGTTTGGCTTTAATGAGATGAAGGGAAACAGATCGATCAGGCATAGACCTCTGAAGGCTTCGGACACACCGATCTGTGAAATACTCCAAGGAGCCGACCTCTGACCTCTGACACAAAGTCACATGGGCATTCCTCAATTACGCATAATATTTACTGTGAAAGGAGCGAAACATCTCAACGGTTACGGGTCATGTGTCGGTGTTCATAACAAATGTTTTTCTCTCAAAACTCCAGGCCCGATCCTCAAGACAAATACAGGTTTTATTGTCCACAATAAACCAATGTCAGGTGATTGTCTTTAGTCGACTGGATCAGATCATGTGTTGTATATTAGCACAGGCCACACTGGAGCCGAGTGAGTTCGACAGAAGTTGTGAAACGCTACTAAGGAAATACTGAGAGACACTGAAAACAGAACGATGACTGCGATCAGATCTCGAGGGTCGATGAACTGAGTAGTGGCCCGTCGGGGAACTGATGACTGATCCCTCGCTCTCTCTTCACTGATGTGAGATTAGGTCTTGTTCTCCCGGCTTATCTGAGAAGATGGAGGTGGAGATATTTCCTCTCAATTTGATCTTATCGTTGTCTTGAAAAAACAAGCAATGAGATTCACTGAAAAAAAGGCTTTCATTCACGTTAAAAATATTATTTAGTATTTATATTTAGGTTACACCAAAACAATGACATTTTTTTTCCTAAATATGCCTACAATTTTACTATTTACTATGAATTTAAATTTTATTTAAAATGTGATCTGTGAAGCATCATTCATAACAGATTGTCTTATACACTGTTGAAAAGGACTCAACTAGCAGAATACTACAAGCATAATTGTTTCAGGAGACCAAACTGTACCAATATGTAAACAGTAGCGCTCAGCACTCGTCCACCAGGATCTTATTACTTCTTAAAAAAACTAGATTAAAAAGTTTGTCGAGACAAACTTTAAGTTGGCTTGAGAAAGTTTGGACCAGAAAGTTTGAATTAAGTTTAAAGTAGTTTGAAGATAGTAGTAGTTTGAAGTTTAAAGTAGTTTGAAGTTTAGATTCGTTTAAAGTTTAAATTAGTTTAACGTTTAAAGTAGTTTGATGTTTAAAGTAGTTTAAAGTTTAAAGTAGGTAGAAGTTTAAAGTAGTTTAAAGTTTAAAGTATAGTTTGAAGTAGTTTAAAGTTGCTATGGTGTTTCTAGTGGGTTGCTAAGGTGTTCTGGGTGGTTGCTAGGCAGTTGCTAGGGTGTTCTGGATGGTTGCTATGGTGTTGCTAGGCGGTTGCTAGGGTGTTCTGGGTGGTTGCTAGGGTATTCTGGGTGGTTGCTTTAGTGTTGCTAGGCGGTTGCTAGGGTATTCTGGCTGGTTGCTATGGTGTTGCTAGGTTTTTCTAAAAAAAACTATTTTGTGTGTTATTTGATTGGATGGACAAGCCATCAATCGACCCTTATGTAGCTTTGGCACTTTCTAATGGAAAATCATGGTTTCTGCTTTTAACTTGTTTTGTGCAGTTGGACTGAAAGCAAAAAACATAAAGACACATTTTGTTTAAAGAGTATTTAGTCTCGACACCAGAGTATTATTCTGCAGGACACACACTGGCTAGCTTTACTGATTGTAATTTTTTTTTCAATTTTAGCACATACAGAAAATATGATGCATATTTTAAAAAGACATTATAAAAAATATTAAAGTCTTTTGAAGAGAATATTCCTGTCTTGATTTAAAGTGAGTAAACTAAATCAATAAACTAAATTAATTTATCTTAAGTGAAAATTCTACTTCCTTATAGCTAATTTAGCTTTTGTTCATGGTGAACATAAGTTGTAAAACAGCAATATAAATATATTATATTGACCTACTAAGTAACATTTTATCTTACATCTAAAGACAATATATATAGGTCTTTTATAATAAATTTGTACTTTGCATGAATGTAAATTTTTTGGAATATTTTTTCATTTTTTATTAATATTAACTAAAAATATATATAATTTGAGATTTTTTATGTTTTTAATTTGTTCTCCAGCATGATTTGTCCAGTGTTAGAGCTGTGGATGAGATTAGTTCTGTGCTGCTCTCGGCTCAGACCGCCCGAGGCTGTGATTGGTGTGTTCGGCGGGCTGCGGGCCAATCAGAGGACAGCGTGTGGCTTCTGCATGCAGACAGACGGAGGCATCGAGGGATCCTGGACAGTGGACATCACTGCTGTCTGAGATCAAACACACTCGTGTCCTCGTGGCAGAACCACTGACGCAAACACACACTATCTGAGAAACAGCATTCATGCAGAGCTTTACAATCAATACACACCTGTCACATTTAAGAGTGACCGCTTATCCATGATTATCTTTCTGTAGTGTGTAATGTTGCTGTTTGAGGATGAAAAAGCTCTGAGTTCTTCTCTATATCAGAGTCAGTGTTTCTGAACTCCTGAAACGCCTCCATTGTAGTCTTGAGTTTCTTCCGGGAACGAACACGTCACAATATTCCTAATTATAATAATTAATACACAGAATAAAGGGGCGGGGCCTGGTTGAGTTAGTTAGTAGTGTGTTAAACTGGTAAGGGGCGGGACATTTCCCAAACACACTCCAAGCGCTCGACCAATCACAACACACTGCTCCAGCCGACCAATCACAACACACTGCTCCAGCCGACCAATCAGAGCACAGTGATCCAGCCGACTGACCAACCAACCAATGTTGTGCCGGTGAAATATGACCCGGACATGTTTTAATGAGATTCACCCTAAAAGACTCTTAAATCTTTGGGTGTGAAGCTTTACAAATGAAAAGCCGTCCATCCTTACTTTGCACATATTCTCACTCTCTGCTTTGGGATCTTGGCAAAAACAATGAGCTTACCATGTTTTATGTAGTCTTGGGATCAAAGGCATTGATTATAAAACACTTGTTCAGTCTCACCATAGACAGCAGCAGTTAGCTGAAAGAGCAGAGGATCCTGGGAGTCAAATTAAAAATGTGCACTAGCAATCTGCTCATGGGCTTTCAATCACACACATGGACTCATGCCAGCAATAAATCAATTCACTACAAAACACACCGCCTCAGTCCTTCTTCAAGAGCCTGAACGCACTACACACCTCCTGAGAGAGCGAACGCAAGCCAGAGGATATCTGTTAAAGAGATGAATGACACACACACACACACACACACACACACACAGCTCGGTACCAAAGCCTAGACAAATTATGATATGCTTTATTGTTGTGCTTTAAAAGTTGTGATAAATCAGCATAAAAGTGCAGATTTAAACCTAAATATAACGTTTCACAAATGAACGGTGTCGTTATGCTGTAACAGTGTAATCATACATCTAAGTATTAAGAAATATTAAGCATTTAAGTACTGAGTTAATTCATTAATTAACAACATGATTAGGTTAGGGTTAGGGTTAGGGTTTGGTTCAGGGATAGTTGTGCTACAGATGAGCAGGGAAGAGGAGAGGAAGACAACGACAGTAAAACAGGGAACAGCTTCACAAACACAAGTGAAGACAACTAGCCTATCTGTACAACGTTACCAAAACGTCCTGTCATGAACTACTCTAGATGGCTGATCGGTCCTTAACTCAATCTGCTTGCAATCGCATCATTCTCTATAGGGCGCAGCTGATTGGTTCCTCCTTCCCCAGCTCCACCTGTGTAGAGCTGCTATAGTCTAACAGATCTATTCCTCCAAGACCATATTCATAGTTCATTTCCATTACAAGACCAAACACTCAGAGAGCTGTCATGACAGAAACTGGTTCAACGTTACATTATCAGCAGGGAAAATATGCTAATTTGACTAAAAACACTAGAGACTGGAGTCAGATGAGTCAGGCGAGACGTCCACGGTCAAGAAAAAGGGGGTTCATGACAAGCTGTGTGTAATTATGTATATTTACTGTTATTAATATAGTATTGAAACACATGTAACAAGGACAGTAAAATAAAGTGGTTACATACTGTAACTTACATACTTTATTTGAATGTGTCCGTGTTACAGTGTAATTATGCATTGGAGTACTGGGTAATATTAATTAACAACATGTACTTACTATAAGGTTAGGATTTGGTTAGGGGGTTTCATGTAATTATGCATAAATTACTTATATTAATATGGTAAGTACATGTAACATATGTAACAAGGTCACTGTAAAATAAAGTGTTACTAATAAAGTGTTAATGTTTTTAGATTTTAATGTGTGCGATACTGTGATGTTACATAATAGCACCCAAAATGCAACGTGATGAAATGTTGTAATAATGTTTTAGACTTAAAACTTGTGTTCACATTTACTTTGTACAGTGGAATTTGAAGACCTCAAAATGCTCCTCATCACATGAATTTTGCATCAGATTCATAAGTTTTGCTAATGTGGTCGCGACTCATTAAATTTAAAAATGAGGATTTAACCCAATCATTGTGTGATATTGTATATGCCTAAAAGAGTTAAAGCTTAGCAACATGCTAAGCAACAATATGATTTGCAACTGGTAACAATTACAAGAAATGATTGATCGTCTTGTGTGCGCCACTTTTCAGCGAGTTCATTTAGTGGAACAGATCTATAATTTATGCAAAGAGCTGCAAATAATGCGAAAACCTGAAAACCGGTAATAAACCCACAATATCCATTTGGTAACTGTCCAAAATAAGAGGTTTTTAGAAAGCGATGATCAGTGCCCTTCAGAAAGCACTGAGTGACTCCATTAGCCCGAGCGCTGGACTGTGCTAAGAGAAACATCGCTAAATAAAACATGACTAGCCCAAAAATACAAAAAGAAGAGTTAGTGTGATATGTTGAGATGTGATGTGCTGGGTCAGATAAACCCGAAGCAGCCGTAACATTTGCTTTCACATACTGCGGTTCATAAATGAATGATATTTCATCTTATAGCATGAAACGAGTAGAAGTTAGGCAAAAAATAAACATCAGAGAGAGAAACCCATGGCGTCTGTGAGCTAGCATGGCATGCAGCGGGGCGGGGGAGCGCTTGAAAGAGAAGAGACCGTTTTAACAAACAGAACACGGCCCATAAAACACACACACACACACACACACACACACACACACACACACACACACACACACACACCTATACGGCTGCACAGCAACACTCTGCAATCTTCCCAGGCTTTCAGGCACAAGCTTAAAAATGTATGACCGCCTCAGAAAGTGTATTCTCCGAGTCAGAGGACCAACACTAGCCGGCGGGACTCGCCAAATGTAAGAAACCTTTTCATTTAATGAGTCAATTAAACAAACAATGTGGGATTTTTGCTTGAGCATGTTTTAGTGAGGTTATCAGCCATCGTCTCTCATTAAAGCAATGGTTGTCACAGTGAAACGTTCACTTTTAAACACATAAACATGCATCGATGTGTCAAAATTCCAACATTGCATTAGAAAACGTGCTTCCATATGCAGGGAAAATCATACAGCTGAGAAATAATGCTAGAGTTTCCTTATATATCATCTTCCAAGCTTCAGTCAACAGCTTTACTGGCAGAAATCTGAGATATTGAGTCACACTTTACAAGTTGGTCTCAATTGTTCATGTGCATTAACCACTAGCCATATATCCATTAATATTAATCTTAGGTCATTTGCAAATGTTTTTATGTTTGCTCATGTTGGTTCACAGTGAATTAACCAATGTTAACAGATCAATCTTTTGATTGTAGAAATGTATTAGTAAATGTTGAAATAATAATAACTATGATTCATAAGGGCTGTAGAAGTATTGTTCATTGTTGCCTCATGTTAACAGAGGAGACCGTATTGTAAAGCGTTACTAAATTCTGAATGGTACGCACACAGTGACAATCACAGGAATCTTGCCAAAATATTCCAAGAATTGTTCCTGACCTTTTCATCCCTAACCAGTAATCAGACTGGGAGACAGGGAAGAGTTTCCCTCGAGCGCACTGCCAACCGAACACTTGGGATTTAGGAACCAAACGCAACTTCAACCAAGTGCAGTATTATGAGTGTTACGTCCCACAGCAATAGCAGACCACTGTAAACTAATATTCTTTGAAGTTTTAAATAAAACAAATACTATTGGAGTGTTTTACAAAAAATACCAGTTTTCCGGCTTGTTACTTGCTGTTTCTTTGTAAGTTTTTGTGAAATTTAATAGCAATTTGAGCATGAAAGTAAATCCTGCACCCATTATTTTTCCGTGTACACTTCTGAGTTCTCTCTGCTTGAGCCCTAGACTGTATGCCCCCCCGTTCTCAGTATAGTGTGATTTTACACATCTTAATTCCATCTCATGATTTGCCCGAGGAAACTTCCAGACTGTCTATCTTGGCCTTGTGTTAATGATAGACCGCAGAAACCCCTCAGACACAGGAGTAACACACATCCAGAGCCGTGATTAGAGAGCCCACATTATGCCCTTTAAGTCTTGATGTTGTTTTTGTCTCTACTAGAACAGGTTTTCCTGCTTGAATGTTGATTATTTTCCTCATATTCTCCATTGTTGCGGCTCCTCTCTTCCCAGTCTGTCAGTAACGCTCTGTTTACTTCCTGTCTCTATGAAGCCCCTCCTTCTGAAAAGCACACTGTGCTCTGATTGGTCGGCTGGAGCAGTGTGTTGTGATTGGTCGAGCGCTTCGTGTGTGTTTGGGAAATGTCCCGCCCCTTACCATAACCACCAGTTTAACACACTACTAACTAACTCAACCAGGCCCCACCCCTTTATTCTGCGTATGAATTATTTAAATGAGGAATATTGTGACGTGTTCGTTCCCGGAAGAAACTCAAGACTACAATGGAGGCGTTTCAGGAGTTCAGAAGCTTAAATGAAGAGATAGTTCACACTGCAGGCACAAAACACACAGAATCTGATCTTTTCGAGTCTGATTTGGACACTTCCACATGTGGTAGCAAATCAGATACAGGTCTGATGTTTAGCAATGCCACTGAATCAAGCAACATTCGTCACAATTCTGCACTTCTTTGGTCACTCTTGATTCTCACTCAGTGGTGTGTGTGTGTGTGTGTGTGTGTGTGTGTGTGTGTGTGTGTGTGTGTGTGTGTGTGTGTGTGTGTGTGTGTGTGTGTGTGTGTGTGTTCCTGAAGAAACATACTCAGTACAGCTGGACAGAGAGAACTTTGGTCAGACCACAAATATGACAATAAGATGGGAATATGACTTTGACGTTGTTGACCATGGACAAAGAAAGACTAACCAGCAATAACAACGTTATATATATAGACGAGGAGCGAAATGTTTCCTGGAAAAAGAGAAATAAAAAGTTTCACCATTTGGCTTTATGCCGTTCACTAGCTAGTGTGTCAGTGATCTATAACAGTGGCAACAGAACTTCTGCTGCTCAGAAATGTTGCTGGATATAAAAAAGTTGATCGAATTGTTGACCAAACTAACACTGTGACCGCAACCGTTTGAACATCCCCCTCCTGTTCCTGTACACACACATCTCCAGCAGAGAGAGAGGGACTAGCGATGGACAAACCCTGACCCGTGATCCTCATCACATGACCGGACATATGACTGTTGTCGGGCTGGACATTGAGCAATCCTGTACGGATAATGTGTTTCTGAGCGGAGAGGTTCGAGCGATGGAGAGATGAGAGATGATGAGCGAGAGAATGACTGATCTGGACGAGCAGGGTCTCGCCTCAGGAGTTAATACACATGATTTGTCTTCTTGCACTCGTTTACGCCCCATCTCTCCAGTGCTGATCCGTATCGAGGTCAACAGTTCCACACTCAAAGACTAATGCCTGAGGAGAGCAGGACACGTAGCAGAAGATCTCCAGACCAACACACACCAGCAGATCAGGATCATCTCAGGGGTTGTCAAGCCAAGTCACCTTTATTTATATAGTGCTTTTCACAATACAGATTGAAACAGAGATAACAGGACAATAATGCAACAAAGTTTGTTTCATAAGAAAATAACATCACAGTTCACCTTATTTCAGGTTCATTTCTGTTGTAAAAAGTTATTTAGTTCACTATATATATTGTATGTATAGTTGTATGCAATTGTTTCTGTAATATCATATATTTAAGGTCTGTACTCGGACAGATTTCACTGAAAGAGCTGTCTTGAAATCACACCTGTCTCTGTGACAGACTCTGGGAAAACACTTGTCAGGGGAGCGTCGTGTATTTTTAGCCAATCAGAAACTACAGAAAAATTGCACAATCAGAGTGGTTCTGAAATAGCACACAGAGTGTATTGCATTGCAATTAAAATCTCATTTAGCAATACCCATACATACTTAACATTCTCAAATAGCAAAGCGTAACTGAAAGAAAAAACAAAGAGAAACTCCAGCAACCGGTCTACAGTAAGTGAGTATAGAGTGACTATAGAGTGAGTATAGAGTGAGTATATAGAGTGAGTATAGAGTGACTATAGAGTGACTATATAGTGAGTATAGAGTGACTATAGAGTGACTATATAGTGAGTATAGAGTGACTATAGAGTGAGTATAGAGTGAGTATATAGAGTGAGTATAGAGTGACTATAGAGTGACTATATAGTGAGTATAGAGTGACTATAGAGTGACTATAGAGTGACTATAGAGTGAGTATAGAGTGAGTACAGAGTGACTATAGAGTGACTATAGAGTGACTATAGAGTGACTATATAGTGAGTATAGAGTGACTATAGAGTGACTATAGAGTGACTATATAGTGAGTATAGAGTGAGTATAGAGTGACTATAGAGTGACTACAGAGTGAGTATAGAGTGACTATAGAGTGACTATAGAGTGAGTATAGAGCAGGGAACGGCAACTGGCGGCCCGCGGGCCAAAACTGGCCCGCCAGCAATATTTTCTGGCCCGCCGGATTATTTTGGTAGTCCTAAATGCTGCACAAAACTCTTCCACTACTTGAGAAAAGCTGTAGTCGCGCGGCGATTTCACCGCCGCATACTGTGTGAAACACCCATAGGGAATCATGCGGCGCGGGATTACATTTTAAAGTATAACTGTGCGTTCACACCGGACGCGAATAGCGCGTCAAATTCGCGCCTGCCGCGTCTAGTTATACGCTTGACCACTTTGTGTCCATTCGCGCGTCAAAAGACGGTAGCGGTCAGAACTCTGGTGTACTTTGGACGGAGCGGGCGGTCTGACTGACAATAGCCCACTCGCACTCCCGACATCTTTTGACAGCGTATCCGAACTTAATTCTGACCACCTGTACACCTAGCTCTGAGGAGCTGTTTGGTACTGAAACCATTGTCAGTCAACAACATTCTTTTTTTGCAAGGATGTTTGAAATAGTTCGGCAGAAAATAGCCTACTTCATTTGTCAGTAGGGCAATATGATTTTCGTTTATGTTGCTTAGAAATTTGAGTGATAGGCTTTGTCCTATTTAATTTATGTTATTTATATTTCTTTTTTTTTTCTGTGGCATTTTTTTTCTCTGCTGAAAGTACAATGTTAAAATAGCCTACTATTTATATTGACACGAACACAATTTTTGTATAGCATTTATAATTATTATAGGCTACTTAATCTCCTTCTTTCCGTTAGAGACATTTGAATGTGAGATTATGGAAACGAGATCTAAATTTTGTGGACCCGTCAGGTCGGGAAATAAAGCGGGTGAACACCGAGTATATTTTAAGCGGTTGCTGAATAGAACCTTGTGGGAGCGGGACGGAAAAAAAAAACAGTCCCGCGCAGACCTCCTTATACCTTAGGTGTGTATGTGTGTGTCCCCGAATAAATAATAATAATAAAAAAGGAATAAAGTTCAAAAGTCGGACTGTACGGAATGAGGCATGATTGCTATTCACACCTTTATTAAAATGGCTGTAATCTGTTACCACAATAGTACTTGATCTGTTTAAAATGATTTCCTTGATATATGCATAAGGTGGTAAATTAAAAATTAAAAATCAAAATAAAAATTTGTCTAATCCAGTAATTCATTTTTTCTATTTTTGATCTGAGCACAATCAGAAAATCAGAAAACCCGTCCTTATTCGTTTTTTTCATTTCAGTTCAGGAAATAAATAATGGAAAAACAAGTCGTTTCTTTCATCTTTTTATTTTTGGTTTTAATTTGAAAAAAAAAGATTGAATGAATGATCCACGGACGGTGACGGACACATCATATTCCACAATTATAGGCCTATATAAGAGTATTTAATTTGTATCCATAGGCCTACTCTGTGTAGCTGGCCCGCCATCTACTGGCTAAAAAAAATATTGGCCCGCGGCCAAAGTTACTTGCCGACCCCTGGTATAGAGTGAGTATAGAGTGACTATAGAGTGACTATAGAGTGATTATAGAGTGAGTATATAGTGAGTATAGAGTGAGTATAGAGTGACTATAGAGTGACTATAGAGTGACTATAGAGTGAGTATAGAGTGAGTATAGAGTGAGTAGAGAGGGCAAACACAACACACACAAAATAATGTCAAAATGACGGTCTTGGTGACACAAACACACTCAGTTCTGTTTTAAGTGAATGTTAACGGTTGAGAAAGAAAACGCACGAGTAACAGTATAATGCGTCAGGTCTTAAAGTGACAGCAGCCTAATAAACTTGCTGCCAAAGTATGAGATAATATGAGAAATAGATATATGGCAGTTTTCCCCCATGGTATCGATGTCAGAATTGTGGCCGTTGGAAATGCTGAGTGGCGAGTAACTTTGGAAAACCACAGTATCTGATGAGCAAACAGGCCTGTGTTAAAGCCCTGCTGCCAATCTACTGCGAAACATCTCAGTTAAACACGTGAATGATTTACACTGAAGCTATTCATACGCCTGAACATCAGCCGTCCCTTGAGACACACACATCTATTATAGCTGAGCTTAGCTAACAATGCAGTGCAGTTTGACATGCATCCTTCATCTCAGTCATTACCAGCACATCAATGCTCAGAAACACTGGAGAAAGAGTCCTGAACTGACTGATTCCTGCGGTTAGCCGAGAGTAACACTGAAGCCGTGTCCTGAAACCAACATGATGCTGGATCCTCTACGGGGCAGCAGCACATCCAAAGTCCAACTTTCCTTTCACTGCTTTCTGCTCAAGACTAAAGGAATGGCCGTTTTTGTTACCGATGCCTTACTTCAAGTTTACTTTAAGGGGACATATGATGAAGATCTGACTTGTCCCGTGTTTCAGTGCTATAATCGGGTCTCCAGTGCTTCTACAAACCCAGAAAAGTGAAACCCAGTAACTTTGTTTTGTTAAGCCTTTCTCTGCAAACATGTAAAAAAATAAGCCGGTCAGATTTCACTCCCCTTCTGACGTATGAAGAGGATCTTATTATAATATTACCGTCATTAATCTGCACGTTTACACACACCAGCCGACATTTGCTTTCTCAAGCGACAACAGTGACCAGTTCCAGCGCAATGGCAAAAGTTCGAGTAAAGCATGAAACCGCTCTGTGGTTGAGCACAGACGAGCACTGAACACTACTGACTAATGAGCATAAAAAAAATATATATATCGGAGGCTAATATTTGTCTAAAGTTATATTAGCAAGGTCTATAAGTTCATCTGGTAGAATGACGGGTTTACCTTTGCTTGTCTAAGAAAACATCAGAACGTTTTTTCTAGCTCGATCATGATATGTGCAACATGTTTATTGCCTATTATCAGACGCTACATAAATAAAACCGACAGATGAACGGCCAAACAACTAACGTTACAGAAATCAAACGTGTTTGCTAATGACAATGCTAACATCAAAGTTACAGTATCTAGCGTACTAGTAAGCCCGTAACAGACAGCGATCATAATAAAAACCTTTACAGACAATAGCAAACATCCTGAGGTCGCAATTACTTGAAATTTAAATATTAAACACAGTTTATTCCAAAGATACTTACAAGTGCAACAGCAAGAAGGCCAGGTCAGCATCCGTCTTCTGTTTATCTCAGTTCTCCCCATTCTGAAAAAGCCGGTTCGATATTTACTCGAGTCTGACTTCTTGCTCGGTCAGTCTCCCATTTCCTCTTTTGTTGGTCCTCCGACAAAGATTTCCTAGCTTTCTGCTTCTTTTTTACAGGCTCAGCCATAACTCAATCTATCGTTGCCCTTTGCTTATAGCTAGCCGGTGCTTGAATGGGGGCGTGTACGTGTACAGTGCCGTCAAGCAATTCATTACATCGCGAGACCTGATATCACGCGATGGCCCAAAGTTGCAAGTGAGTTTTTTCCGCTCACGGGCACCAGGGGGGTGCGAAACGACCACCATTCAACCCGAAATAAGTAATATAACCATTCCACTGACTCCGAAGCTGTTCAGTTAAGGAAAAAAAGTTACTTAGAGCACCTTTAAACATGACGGTACATGCAAGTCGATGACATGAATCAATGTAACTCCACAACAACTACATCCATGTCTCCACTAAGCATTCAGAGACGTCCAGGTGTGTCTAAAAGTGAACCTCTGAGTCTCTGTAAAGCTGCTCTCGCTACTGGTTATTCTGAGACTCTGGATGAGTGAGATCGGTGTGTTTTGTTATACGCTGATTTCACGCAGCCATTATTTTGAAATTGAAAGCGAGGCTCCGGTGGGAAGAAAACCGGAAGTGTCGCCTTTAATCACAGGAGAGTCGTGAATGCGATGGCGTATTGTTGTGTTTAATGATGTTGTGTCAATTCTAAAACTGTACATACATTTCTTTTATACTTTAGACTATATACAGTGAAATTCATTTATAAATAAAATATATTTTTTTTATAATTCAAAAAGTAAAAAAAGAAGCAGGAATGAACTATATACATATCCTATATTGGATATTAACATCCAATAGTGTAAATCGCGGCAGCAGCTTCAGGTTGGTAGTCCAAAGGCATTGTTGTTTATCTTTACTTCCGGGGTTCTTCCCACCGGAGCCTCACTTTCGATTTCAAAATGGCGGCTGCGTGAAATCAGCGTATTGCTGGAGTTCTGAAGCTCGTGTAAAGGCTCCGCCCTCTTCTGAACGGAGGCGGAGCAACAGCTCATTTGCATTTAAAGGGACACACACACAACTGGTGCGTTTTTCCTCACACCCAAAAAGGGGCAAATTTGACAAGCTATAATAAATGATCTGGGGGATTTTGAGCTGAAATTTCACAGACACATTCTGAGGACACCAGAGATTTATATTACATCATCATATGTCACCTTTAAGTCTTACAACCTTTAATGCCTCCATACTAGCAGGAAAGCCGGAATCACTGGGTCTAGTGGTGACGTCTGTGAATAAAGGGATGAAGGAAAACAATGGCTATCAGACGGCATGCAGGACAGGAAGTGATGCACACGCAAACAGGAAGTGGACAGGGGCTGTTTTCTGCCATCCTGCTGCGCTCTTTGTGTTGTTCACTATACAAAAACAAGACTTTTCCATAAGTAAAGCAGCGCTGGGGGTTTGAGGTGTTGTGATGTTCAGCCGTGACACAGAAGAGCTGCTGCTATTTCCAGTTTGTGAAACTTCCCTGCTGAGAAACTAGGCCCGTCCCACAGCGAATCACACCAGATACGGGTCAGAACTCGCCGTTTCTGCCCGTGTTGATCTACACTAACATCCGAAAGTTTGGGGTCAGTGAGATATGTTAATGTGGCTGCATTTACTTGATCATAAATACAGTAAAAACAGTCAAATATTATTTCAATGTAAATCAGCTGTTTTCTATGTGAATATATATAGTAAAGTGTCATTACTCCAGTCTTCAGTGTCACATGATCCTTCAGAAATCAGTCTGATGATTTGCTGCTGAAGAAACAGTTATGATTATTATCAGTGTTGACAACAGTTGTGCTGCTTCATATTTCTGTGGAAACCGTGATTCATTTCCCAGGATTTTATGAAAGTTCAGCATTTATTTGAAATAGAAATCCTTTGTAACTTCATAACTGTGTGTCACTTTTGATCAAGTTAGTGCATCCCTGATAAATAAAAAATATTAGTTTATTTTAGAAACATTATGAAATCTTAGTGTATATTTCCACAATTCACATTCAGATCCTGTGAATAATTCTGATATTATGTTACTGCTCTACAATAATACTCAGCAGAACGTATAGCTAGTTATGAACGCCCCTGAATTAATATACATAAAACATTTCTATAAAGAGTAAAGCAGGTTAAGACAGAGCTGTAATAGTGTGTGGATGAGCACAACATGATCATATAAAACACTCCTGTTACTGTGACTTTCATTAAAATAACAGTCATCAAATCTCATTCCCGTCCCTATAGACGAGCCCAGGCCGGGTGTAATGAGCTCAGACTGAGCTCTCCTGAACTCATGCTCCAGTTTAAACGCATTATACTCATCTTATTAAAGACATACTGGCTTTAAGTGGTTTTATTTTAAACAAATATAACTAAAAGGATATTCCTTACAAGTCAAGTTCTTGTGGGTTTGAAAGGAAAAGTATTAAGATCTTTGAGTGTTCACACCATCAGGAAGAGATTGAACTCTCTCATGTGAGAAGCTGCAGGTCTATGATCAGAGCATGTTCAGGGAAGAAGTGCAGCACACACACACACGCACACACACACACACACACTCGCATGATGTCACTCATGAAATGCAAAGCATGCTGTTGTTCTAGTCTGACATTTCCACTGCCAGATAAGCTGGATCGCTGGGAACAATCCAGATCTCATTTCATTCAGCATAGTTGTCAATGTCTACAACCCGACGATCATAATGAAAAAGCCTAGCGTTTGTTAAAGCAGCGCTTAAAATCACAGCATGCTCGTTTAATGTTTCTGCTTGTTTGCCAAAGTATTTGAATTAAGCCAACATATCCCTGTCTTTAGCAGTCTGCTGCCTTGCATTGCTTTATTGGGATTGAATGGTCATTGTGATCTGAATACACCTATCATCATGATAACCGCTGGATGCCCTATTATAGGTGTACATGACAGATATGTCAGAGCACATATGGAAAGCTATGGAATGCATGTCAACTAGCCCGCGTTCGTCATAATGCATGCACATATTCACAGTAAATCTGCTCAAGCCCGAGTTGTCGCATTGATATATATTGAGATGAGACTCACCCTCGGAGAGCTCCAGCTCCAGCTCCGCCAGCTTCTCTCGCACCCCCGCCGGGAGAGGCGTCGCGATCCCCGGGTCCAGCATCATCATCAGTACCCCGGAGGAACCGCGTTCTGCCATAGTGATGATGGTCAATAATCATGAATATGGGTCAGACAGACAGGTCCAGGTGCCGCTGGGTCAGGCTCAGACAGCTCCCGGTCCACAGGGCTCGCTGTGCTCGGATCGGCTGAAGGAGAGAGGGCGCGGATCGCATGCAGATGTGAGGAGTATCGGGGCGGGTTGCATGTAAGCTGCACTCAGCCCTTCCACTCGGACCGCAGATCAAATGTTGAGATATCAGATCCACACGCTTCTCTAAGCCGGATTCAGCGCTGGTGGCCGAGCATGACTGAAGATTTCCGTGCGATTCTCCGTAAAACAAAGAGAAAACACTCGCCCAACTCCGATCCTCAGCGAGCCGCCAGCGCCATTGCAGCAGAGCAGCTCCAGTCAGTGCTGTCTCACACACACACACACACACACACACACACACACACACACTCACTCTCTCTCTCTCTCTCTCTCACACACACACAAATACACACACACCGGTGACATGCACTGATCAATGACCATTCCTCGATATTATAATTAAAGTACATTTTACGCATGCGATCAGACAAATATCTTAATATCATGTGTCAAATGTTATTATAAACATACATGTGACACTTAAGCTAAATTAAAACTTTTAGTAGGCTATATATTCGAGATATATTAGGCATAGAAATGGCCTTTAAAAAGCGAACATGCTGTATAACTCAAACGTCCGTCACACACAATTTACACTGTTTTTCAGTTTGCACTGTTTTTCTGAGTTGAGTTTGTTGTCATGGTTGTTCATGTGATTCATCTTTCAGTTCAGTTGTGTTTCGTTGTTTGCCAGTGTACTTAAGTTCCTTTGTTTCTGGTCATTGGTATCCGGTCTCATCCTATATATATATATATATATATATATATATATTTTTTTTTTTTTACAGTATGGTCTCGTCTGTGGTTGTTGGATTGCTGTTCTCTTGATGGATTTATTAAAGACTGCCTGTTTTCCTTCATCTTTGTGTTTGTGTTTACAACACAGCATTGTGACAGTAACAGGGTGAGCAATTTTAGTTCATTTAGCCATATTAGCTTCATGCTCAAAGTCATGGTGATGATGCTACAAATATCCACTTCTCAATAATAAGCTACTGGCTGTAGCCTACTAAATCATGGTAACAGGGTTGAATAATAAAGGTCATCCTCTACTGACACAGTTTACATCTTAACTATGTAATTATGACAGAGTTTATGATGGTAACAGGGTTGAATATTAAATATCATCCTCTACTGACACAGTTTACATCTTAACTATGTAATTATGACCGTTTATGATGGTAACAGGGTTGAATATTAAAGATCATCCTCCACTGACACAGTTTACATCTTAACTATGTAATTATGACAGAGTTTATGATGGTAACAGGGTTGAATATTAAATATCATCCTCTACTGACACAGTTTACACCATAACCATGTAATTATGATAGAGTTTATGATGGTAACAGGGTTGAATATTAAAGAACATCCTCTACTGACACAGTTTACATCTTAACCATGTAATTATGACAGAGTTTATGATGGTAACAGGGTTGAATATTAAAGATCATCCTCTACTGACACAGTTTGCTTAAAGGTGGTATCAGTGATTTCAGGCCCAAAAATATTTTTATCACATTCATCTAATCTTTCCTAACGATCCGCTAGCTGCCCGCCCCATAAGCATGCCGTCAAAAAACCTCGCTCTGTAGGCAGCTTAGGCTCTGAGATCTGCACACAAAAACAAATGGTTTAGCCAAACACTCAAAACCAAAACAAATAGTGTTCCAACCAATCACCGACAGGGGGAGGGTGTTGTGAGGTTTTGTGCTCGTGCACGGCTGCACGCGAAGTCAGAGCTGAAGAAAAAGCTGGCTCAAAACCTCACGGCACCCTCCCCCTGTCGGTGGTTGGTTGGAACACTATTTGTTTTGGTTTTGAGTGTTTGGCTAAACCATTTGTTTTTGTGTGTAGATCTCAGAGCCTAGGCTGCCTACAGAGACGCGGTTTTTAGACGGCATGCTTATGGGGCGGGCAGCTAGCGGATCGTTAGGAAAGATTAGATGAATGTGATAAAAAATATTTTTGGGCCTGAAATCACTGATACCACCTTTAACACTGTAATTATGACAGAGTTTAATATGGTAACAGGGTTTAATATTAAAGATCACCCCCTACTGACACAGTATACATCTTAACTATGTAATTATGACAGAGTTTATGATGGTAACAGGGTTGAATATTAAAGATCATCCTCTACTGACACCGTTTACATCTTAACTATGTAATTATGACAGAGTTTATGATGGTAACAGGGTTGAATATTAAAGATCATCCCCTACTGACACAGTGTACATCTTAACTATGTAATTATGACAGAGTTTATGATGGTAACAGGGTTAAATATTAATGATCATCCCCTACTGATACAGTTTCCATCTTAACACTGTAATTATGACAGGGTTTATGATGGTAACAGGGTTTAATATTAAAGATCATCCTCTACTGGCAAAGTTTATATCTTAACTATGCAATTATGACAGAGTTTATGATGGTAACAGGGTTGAATATTAAAGATCATCCCCTACTGACACAGTATACATCTTAACTATGTACTTATGACAGAGTTTATGATGGTAACTGTTATGATGCAGAGGCAGGAAGCAGGATCCAAATGCAGCAGTGTTTTATTAAATAAACTTGAACTAAGACAAAGACTAAGACTCCGGGACAGAACAGACAACCTGCAACATAACAACATCAAGAACTCACAAAGACTGAACTAGACACAGGGCTTAAATACAAAGGCAAACAAGCTAAACAAGATAACAAGGGGGCGTGGCTAATCAGAGACACCTGGGAAGACTAATCAACATAACGGGAGACAGCTAAACATGAAAAGACAGGGGAACACATGACAGACAAGAACAAGACACAAACCCACACCGTGACAGTAACAGGGTTGAATATTAAAGATCATCCTCTACTGACACAGTTTATATCTTCACTATGCAATTATGATAGAGTTTATGATGGTAACAGGGTTGAATATTAAAGATCATCCTCTACTGACACAGTTTACATCTTAACACTGTAATTATGACAGAGTTTATTATGGTAACAGGGTTGAATATTAAAGATCATCCCCTACTGACACAGTTTACATCTTAACTATGTAATTATGATAGAGTTTATGATGGTAACTGGGTTAAATATTAAAGATCATCCCCTACTGATACAGTATATATCTTAACCATGTAATTATGACAGAGTTTATTATGGTAACAGGGTTGAATATTAAATATCATCCTCTACTGACACAGTTTACACCTTAACCATTTATGACAGAGTTTATGATGGTAAAAGGATTGAATATTAAAGATCATCCTCTACTGACACAGTTTACACCTTAACTATGTAATTATGACAGAGTTTATGATGGTAACAAGGTTAAATATTAAAGATCATCCTCTACTGATATAGTTTACACCTTAACACTGTAATTATGACAGAGTTTATGATGGTAACAGGGTTAAATATTAAAGATCATCCTCTACTGACACAGTGTACATCTTAACACTGTAATTATGACAGAGTTTATCATGGTAACAGAGTTGAATATTAAAAAGCATCCTCTACTGATACAGTTTACACCTTAACACTGTAATTATGACAGTTTATGATGGTAACAGGGTTAAATATTAAAGATCATCCTCTACTGACACAGTTTACACCTTAACACTGTAATTATGACAGAGTTTATGATGGTAACAGGGTTGAATATTAAAGATCATCCTCTACTGATACAGTTTACATCTTAACACTGTAATTATGACAGAGTTTATGATGGTAACAGGGTTGAATATTAAAGATCATCCCCTACTGACACAGTTTACATCTTAACTATGTAATTATGACAGAGTTTATGATGGTAACAGGGTTGAATATTAAAGATCATCCCCTACTGACACAGTTTACACCTTAACACTGTAATTATGACAGAGTTTATGATGGTAACAGGGTTGCATATTAAAGATCATCCTCTACTGATACAGTTTACACATTAACACTGTAATTATGACAGTTTATGATGGTAAAGGGGTTAAATATTAAAGATCATCCTCTACTGACACAGTTTACATCTTAACAATGTAATTATGACAGAGTTTATGATGGTAACAGGGTTAAATATTAAAGATCATCCCCTACTGACACAGTTTACATCTTAACAATGTAATTATGACAGTTTATTATGGTAACAGGGTTAAATATTAAAGATCATCCCCTACTGATACAGTTTACATCTTAACAATGTAATTATGACAGAGTTTATTATGGTAACAGGGTTGAATATTAAAGATCATCCTCCACTGACACAGTTTACATCTTAACCATGTAATTATGACAGAGTTTATGATGGTAAAAGGGTTAAATATTAAAGATCATCCTCTAATGACACAGTTTACATCTTAACAATGTAATTATGACAGTTTATTATGGTAACAGGGTTAAATATTAAAGATCATCCCCTACTGATACAGTTTACATCTTAACAATGTAATTATGACAGAGTTTATTATGGTAACAGGGTTGAATATTAAAGATCATCCTCCACTGACACAGTTTACATCTTAACCATGTAATTATGACAGAGTTTATGATGGTAAAAGGGTTAAATATTAAAGATCATCCCCTACTGACACAGTTTACATCTTAACAATGTAATTATGACAGTTTATTATGGTAACAGGGTTAAATATTAAAGATCATCCCCTACTGATACAGTTTACATCTTAACAATGTAATTATGACAGAGTTTATTATGGTAACAGGGTTGAATATTAAAGATCATCCTCTAATGACACAGTTTACATCTTAACCATGTAATTATGACAGAGTTTATGATGGTAACAGGGTTGAATATTAAAGATCATCCTCTAATGACACAGTTTACATCTTAACCATGTAAGTATGACAGAGTTTATGATGGTAAAAGGGTTAAATATTAAAGATCATCCTCTAATGACAGTTTACATCTTAACCATGTAATTATGACAGAGTTTATGATGGTAAAAGGGTTAAATATTAAAGATCATCCTCTAATGACACAGTTTACATCTTAACCATGTAATTATGACAGAGTTTATGATGGTAAAAGGGTTAAATATTAAAGATCATCCTCTAATGACACAGTTTACATCTTAACCATGTAATTATGACAGAGTTTATGATGGTAAAAGGGTTAAATATTAAAGATCATCCTCTAATGACACAGTTTACATCTTAACCATGTAATTATGACAGTTTATGATGGTAAAAGGGTTAAATATTAAAGATCATCCTCTAATGACACAGTTTACATCTTAACCATGTAATTATGACAGAGTTTATTATGGTAACAGGGTTGAATATTAAAGATCATCCTCTAATGACACAGTTTACATCTTAACCATGTAAGTATGACAGAGTTTATGATGGTAAAAGGGTTAAATATTAAAGATCATCCTCTAATGACAGTTTACATCTTAACCATGTAATTATGACAGAGTTTATGATGGTAAAAGGGTTAAATATTAAAGATCATCCTCTAATGACACAGTTTACATCTTAACCATGTAATTATGACAGAGTTTATGATGGTAAAAGGGTTAAATATTAAAGATCATCCTCTAATGACACAGTTTACATCTTAACCATGTAATTATGACAGTTTATGATGGTAAAAGGGTTAAATATTAAAGATCATCCTCTAATGACACAGTTTACATCTTAACCATGTAATTATGACAGAGTTTATTATGGTAACAGGGTTGAATATTAAAGATCATCCTCTACTGATACAGTTTACACATTAACACTGTAATTATGACAGTTTATGATGGTAAAAGGGTTAAATATTAAAGATCATCCTCTACTGACACAGTTTACATCTTAACAATGTAATTATGACAGAGTTTATGATGGTAACAGGGTTGAATATTAAAGATAATCCTCTACTGATACAGTTTACACCTTAACCACAAACGTAGTGGATTTGTGTTGTTGATAACGCAGTCAAATGTGGTATATTTTCTTTCTGACAATAAATAACACTACTAAAATATTGCCATCTTATATAATAGCAATATATAAGAATGTAAAAATTCACATCTAAAAAGTAATAAAATCCCAGGTCTCCCTTTATGGTCATAAATGGTGAAATTCTGATCATGAGTAATACAGTTTTCTGATCAGTGTTTAAATAGTTAATTACTGTTTGGAGGTTTACCAATTCAGACAAATAATTTATAATTTTAACAAATAATTTAAAACATCTCAACTGATTGGTCTTAATAAAATTAATAAAATGTAAAAAAAAAGTTAACAAGTGTTTGTAAAGTTCACCACCAACGCTGGACGACAGTGCCCACATGTGGACCATATAGGATACTACAGTCAAACAACTGAGAAATATTCACTGAAACACTGCAAATCTTAATTGATACAATTCATATCAACATCATTATGATGATAATCATTATTCAAACATCAGATGTTCAGGCATTATCATCGACCTTCACTTAAACGTAAGGGTTCATGACAGATACAGATTCTTCCTGAGTGTGTGTCTCAGATTTATCACGTATGATGATTCAGCAGATTTGCGGTTGTGTTCATAAACGGCACGATTCACCGCCATGTGCATGTCCACCACATGAGTCCTCCTGAAATGAGACAAAAACAACCATTAGTAGCCGAATACTTACATTACATAAAGCTTAAAAGAATATCTTACACACACACAGAAGTGAGTTTTAAAGACAAAAACCTGACAAATGTCTTGAAATAAAATATGTGAACAATGTTTTGAGGTAACCGGAATAATTAACTCCAGGCCGTTGAAGTATTAGTAAAACAATGCTGTGCATCGTGACCGCATTACTGGAAGTATAAGCACACAGCATGACAATAAACAGATGGAAAATGAAAACATTTACATGTAAAAACTAATAGTAATAAATATAAAAACTAAAATGAAAATATTTGATTGAAAGAACAATATATTAAACTTCCTTTATGACAATAAATACACATATAACACTACTAAAATATTGGCACCTTATATAATAGCAGTATACGGTATTTTTCTAATAATATGAGTCATTTGTTCCTTACAAAACTGGCCTCAGAATGTCACGAATGAACTCTCAGAATGTAAGAGTATTAATACTGAATAATAGTGAATATTGACATGCAGAAACATGTGATCTACAATGTCAGTGTAATAGTGAACTCTCACCCCACGAGAACGACACACGATAGTTTAACACTACTTCTACTACTTCTCTAATAAAACCTTCAATGATCAAATATATGACTGCAGAAATATTCAAACTGAAAGGTGCTTTAGAAATGTTTTATCTAATCTAGGGCTGGCACTGATGATTATTGTGGTAATCAAGTAATCGGTCAATTATTTTGACGATTAATCAAGTAATCTGATATTTTTTTGTGGTAATAAAAATAGACCTGAGTGAACAATAGCCTTTAAAACGACTTACAATACATATACAATAACAATGAGGCAATAATAATTGGACCAAATCAAGGATGTAATTCTTGCCTGATTGTCCCGGATGGAGTTAAACTGGAGTCTGATTATTATGATTGTGTAATTATGCTGAAGACCTGTAACTTGCTTTCTATATAATTATGAAAGAATAAGTGAAATTGTCCGAGTGACGAAGGCGAAGAGCAGAAACGTTTCTTTATCTCCTGTTTGTAACATATAAAGTATTTTTAGAGTGCAGACCTTTTTTTGTGCATTTTTTAATCAAATAAAGTATGAAAAAGCAATTAATCATATGGTTGAATTGAACAATAATGCAATCCTATTCAATTTATGTACATTATGTATTATAACACATGCAGGGTTTGAAATTAACTTTTTCACTCACCAGCCAATTTGACTAATACATTTTACAGAAATGAATCAGATTAACTATGTCACTCATACACACACGACCGTTCAAAAGTTTGGGGTCAGTAAGATTCTTTATGTTTTTAAAAGAAGTCTCTTCTGCCCACCAAGGCTGCATTTATCTGATTAAAAATACAAACAAAAACAGTAATATTGTGAAATATTATTATAATGTAAATCAGCTGTTTTCTATGTGAATATACAGTAAAGTGTAATTTATTCCTGTGATCAAAGCTGAATGTTCAGCATCATTACTCCAGTCTTCAGTGTCACATGATCCTTCACAAATCATTCTGATATGATGATTTGATGCTCAAGAAACATTTATGATTATTATCAATGTTGAAAACAGTTATTTACATTTTATTTCATGATGCTTTGATGAATAGAAAGTTCAAAAGAACAGCATTTATCTGAAATCTAAAGCTTTTGTAACATTAAACACCACCGTTCAAAAGTTTGGGGTCAGTAAGAATTTTAATTTTATTTTTGGGGGAAATAAATAAAATAAATCAATACTTTTATTCATCAAGAATGAGTTTAAACTGATCAAAAGTTACAGTAAAGACATTTATAATGTTAGAAAATATTCTATTTTAAATAAATGCTGTTCTTTTGAACTTTCTATTCATCAAAGAATTTTGAAAAAAAAAATTGTACACCGTTTTCAACATTGATAATAATAATGAATGTTTCTTGATCATCAAATCATCATATTAGAATGATTTCTGAAGGATCATGTGACACTGAAGACTGGAGTAATGATGCTGAACATTCAGCTTTGATCACAGGAATAAATGACAGTTTAAAATATAGTAAAATAGAAAACAGTCATTTTAAATTGTCATAATATTTCACAATATTACTTTTATTTTATTTTATTTTAATCAAATAAATGCAGCCTTGGTGAGCAGAAGAGACTTCTTTTAAAAACATAAAGAATCTTACCGATCTAAAACTTTTGACCAGTAGTGTATATAAATTATTATGTATTATGAATTATTAGATTTCATACATTCCTTTCTTATTCCAACAAAATCCTGTCATCCAGCATCTCCTCTTCCTCTTCTTCCTCATCAGCAAATACGTGTTTACGGTGGACAGATCATTACAGTTCAGAGAACATCAGAACAATCTATGATGTTGGAAGAATGTCTTTTCTGTCCACCAGATGCTCTTTAATCTCCACTCTTGCTTCAGTGCCACTGAACGAGCACGCTGTTATGTGCTGTGTAGTGACGTGTGTGTGTGCTCAAGTAAGCCAGATAATACGCCGTTTCGGCGATATACGCTGTTTTTAATATATCATGATGACTCTTTGAAATTTGCACTAAATCTGCACAGATCTGGCTTACACGAAACTTCCCCAGCAAAGTGAGTAAAGTAACATGCCAAAAAAAATAAATCAAGATCAAGCCAGCAGCCATATCACCCTGTAGCCCAAGACTGGTTGCCCACTGAAGCTAAGCAGGGCTGAGCCTGGTTAATACCTGGATGGGAGACTCCTGAGTAAACCAGGTTGCTGCTGGAAGAGGTGTTAGTGAGGCCAGTAGGGGGTGCTCACCCTGTGGTCTGTGTGGGTCCTAACGCCCCAGTGTAGTGACGGGGACACTATACTGTCAAAGAGCACCGTCCTTCAGATGAGACGTAAAACCGAGGTTCTGACTCTCTGTGGTCATTAAAAATCCCATGGCACTTCTGGTAAAGAGTAGGGGTGTAACCCGGTGTCCTGGCCACATTCCACCCATTGGCCCTTACCAATCATGGCCTCCTAATAATCCCCATCCACTGAATTGGCTCTATCACTCTCTCTCCTCTCTCCACCTATAGCTGGTGTGTGGTGAGCGCACTGGCGCCGTTGTACTGTGGCTGCCGGCGCATCATCCCAGTGGATGCTGCACACTGGAGGTGGTTCAGGAGAGATCCCCTGATATGATTGTAAAGCGCTTTGGGTGTACAGTAGTACATATGAAAGCGCTATATAAATGCCTCATTCTATTCTATTCTATTCTAAGATCCAATCCTTGATTAATTTACTTTGTGAGAAATGCGTAGGCCTATGGTGTGAGAGCGTGAGAACAGCGTCAACTGGCCGATTCTCACGCTGAAGAGAAGTTTAGCCACAAACCCCTTCACCTCAACAGGAAGTTTTAAAGGGGTGGTTGATCATGATGTCACTTTTCTAACTTTAGTTAGTGTGTAATGTCGCTGTTTGAGCATATACAACATCTGCAAAAGTTACAATGCTTAAAGGGATAGTTCACTTTGAAATTAAATTTTGGTATGTTTTAGCTTACCTCAAGGGCATCCAAGATATATACAGATATATACACTAGATGTCGCATTGGGTACGGTTTCGTTCCAATGAACTGCCGTAGACAAGGCGACATCTATATATCTATACCCGCCCGCGCTCTCAGATCACTTGGACATGGCTGTGTACAAGAGGTAACAACGATATAAATACTGTTCGTTTTCTCACACAAACCGCTCGTTTCGTGTCTTAGGCCATCAATGTGTACTTACGATGGGGAATTGTTTAATTTGGACGACGGGGAATTGTTTTAATTTGGACTCTGTGCATGCTCTTTGAGACCGTGACCATAGACCTGCATTATATGACTGACAGACAAGAACGGTTTGACCTAAAAATATCAAAATTGAAACTACTGCGGAAAAAAAGACACCTACATCTTGGATGCCCTTGAGGTAAGCTAAAACATACCAAAATTTAATTTCAAAGTGAACTATCCCTTTAAAGGCACACTATAGTCGACTCTGCCATGATTCACGCCTGAGATGTGTGCTAGTGTCTTCCAGAGAGGCGGCTTCATATGTTGTTGATGTATGTGACGTCGTGCCGTAAAGGAAATCGTGATTCTGGCGAGATTTGTCAGGGCACCACCTCTCAAACCTGCATTGCTGGTTTTGCCCCCCCCATAGAATACATAAATATGTTTCTAAATATGCAAATTGTTGTTCATCGCAATTTCAAAATAAAAGTTTAAACCGTCGCTCTTGGTTTGCATGTTTTGATGTGCACATGTTCTTGTTCAAAAAATGACAGCGATTGGTGATTATGTTACACTTTACAGCCAATCAAATCCTTGCTTTTTAATGGCGTACTCCACAGGAAACACCGTCACGTTTTAATATCACAAGATCTCGTCACACCCCTGTAAATAACACACCCCCTCTTCTGTCCTTCAGTCTCAGTCACACACACACACATGCTGTAAAAAATTAGCTTTTTTGAACAACTTCACATAAAACACTCTGGGGACAACAGAGACTTATTTTACATCTTGTAAAGAGGGGCATTACACCAGCCCTTTACCCTCGCGAGATCTCATCACAGCCCTATAAATAAGAGCGTAATCCTATATTAATAATGTAATCCTATTCAATGTATGTACATTATGTATTATAACACATGCCTGCAGAGGGCGCCAACGGCCTGGTGATTGTTGTTGTTACACTTTACAGCAGATGCTTTTCACTGCGTACTCCACAGGAAATACAGCGAGATCTCATCACAGCCCCATAAATAAGAGCGCCTCACCTCTTCTGTGCTTCGGTCAGGGAGGCTCTGAGGGCCTGCAGGTACACGGACCGGTGGTTGGGCGTCTCCAGCTGGTGTCCATCAGTCCAGCAGTGGCTCCAGAAGACATCAGCGTCCACTGGGACCGTCCGGGACCGGCACGAGGACACCGGCCCGTCGGTCTCCAGCTCGTCGTCGTCCTGCCCCACACACACCCCTAACTCCTCACACACCTCGTAGCTCTGGATGAAGAAGAGCTTGGGCTTGCCGGCCAGGCCGGGGCAGGAGTGTGAGCTGAAGAGTGTCCTGAGGGAGTCCAGGCTCAGTCCCGGAGCGAGCGGGTCGGTGGCCAGCAGGAGTGAGGAGCGGCTCCGGCTGATGATGCAGCAGATGAACGCACCTGCCCTGTGGAGCTCCTGCTGACGGGACACTTCCCTCAGCGTGGACACGACCTCTCGCACACTCAGCAGCCTGTGCACCGTCACACTGAAGCGCAGCGCCGTGAACGTCTGCTCCAGCTCATCTGGGAGGGACACAGGGGTCATTAGCATTCCTTGAGAGTGGCAGTGATGGTCCTGTTGAGAACCTTTGATAACATTCATTCCACAAAAGGTTCTTTAAAGGTGCGTTGTGTAATATTTAGGAGGTTCAACACTGATAATAAGCATAAATGTTTCTGGATCATCAAATCATCATATTAGAATGATTTCTGAAGGATCATGTGACACTGAAGACTGGAGTAATGATGGTGTAAGTGATTCTCTCTCTCACCTCCTTCAGTGCCGACACAGTCTATGATTAAACACACTCCTCTGGGGTCCATCATACTGTACACTTCCTCCTGTTAGACACCAGAACACACTCATCACACACATGATGACAATCCTTCATCCTCACACACACACTCACTTATATTACCATAAAGTCTTACTGGGAAATAATGTCTATGTGAGTAATGCTATGTTGAAAATATTTAAAGTGACTATTAAAGTGAATATTATCCTACATGCAAAACTGTACTTCAGTCTACAAGCTGATAACCTTAATAAACTGAACCACTAGGGGGCGCTGTTAGACTCGACGCGGAGTTAAACCCCTCTTAGCTGTTCTAAATCCACTGTAAAACACGACTTCAAGCCAAGGGGCTTATTGCTTTTATAAAACGGTTACTCCACAAAAATATTCATTTTAATATTTATTTCATTCATAAAATAAACACCAGCAACCAAAATATATATAACGTTATAACACATTTATTCCTCCGCCAAGCAATGTAGTTCCTAAGAGGTTGCCTAGCAACACGTGCGACAGCAACAAAGAATCACAAACGGCAGTTGCGCAGTAACACTAATGTAACGCGGTCACAGGTGTGTGTGTGTGTGTGTGTGTGTGTGTGTGTGTGTGTGTGTGTGTGTGTGTGTGTGTGTGTGTGTGTGTGTGTGTGTGTGTGTGTGTGTGTGTGTGTGTGTGTGTGTGTGTGTGTGTGTGTGTGTGTTTGTTGAGTCATTTACAACGGCTTCGAACGCGGCTCAACCAATCAGAATCAAGGACTGGAACTATCCGTTTTATAATCTTCTGTATACAACACTAGAGCTCTGTATGAAGTATTTTGAAGTTATTTTGCTTATGGTCAAGTTATAGAATTAACCTTTTGTTTGAATAAAATCCAACATTTCTTTGACCATCGATGTTCCTTGTATTGAACAAATATAATTAGTGCTGGGCAACGATTAATCACATCCAAAGTAAAGGTTTGTGTTTACATAATAAATGTGTGTGTACTGTGTATAATTATTTTGTATATATAAATATATAAATACACACACATGCATGTATATATTTAAGATGTATATACACTGAACATATATTTATACATAATTTATATATATATAAATATATAAATATAAATATATTATATATAAATATTTTTCTTAAATATATACACATGCATGTGTGTGTATTTATATATACAAAATAATTATACACAGTACACACACACACACACACACAAATATATTATGTAAACACAAACTTTAAAAATCATGCTACACACATCATAAAAACAGTAAAAACAATGACCTGGCAGCAGGAGCTAGAGCTCAGCAGTTCCTTCTTCACTGTCGTCTGCTTATCTACGAGAAAACATTACAAAAGACAAATGTTATGCTACGTCATACACTCTTAAAAATAAAGGATCTTTATTGGCATCATTCATGAAGAACTTTAACATTCACAGAATCAATGATTCTTTTCTCTCAATGATTCTTTTCTCTCAATGATTCTTTTCTCTCAATGATTCTTTTTTCCTCAATGATTCTTTTCTCTCAATGATTCTTTTCTCTCAATGATTCTTTTTTTATAGAGTAGATAATATAAACTGCTTTAGATAAAGGGTGGAGACTGGAGACTTAACATAGTTTGTGTGACTTTTTTTAACTTCACAGTTCATGGTTTTTGTGACGTCACTTTTGCGAAGCCCTGAGACAGAATGAAGTTTTGTCTGAACTTTTGACTGGTATTTCCTTCAACTCACCACAGAATTTGTTAGTCTTGCGAGTCACATTACAGGAAACCGGTGAGACACCAAACGAGGTGTGTGGCTGTGAATGACAGGAACAGAGAGAATGACTGAAACTGAAGCGTGAAGCAGTGTATGTGTTCTGCATGACGGAGCGGGCGGAGTGAACCTCACCGATGGCGGTCTGAAGTGTTGAGGACGCCCTGGAGGACACGCTTCTGGATTGGTCATTACAGCTGAAAGAGCGGTTCTCAGTTATTATAGAAAGGAAACCTGATCTAATCAGTTACATTTCCCCTAAAATCCCCATTCATACTAGTTACAACTACTGACGTAAAGAAAGAGGAACTGAATCACAGGACATTTCTACTACAGTATTGTGGAATGTGGAAGTGAAACTGTCTCATGTGAGTGAAATACTGAAGCCATGAATGAAACAACCGGCTGACTACTCACTGTATTATATGATACTTTACTTACTCTATTATATGATTAAAGTGCCTCTATTATGCTATTTTATAAGTTCCTAATTTTTTACAAGCTTTACATGCATCCCAGTTCAAAAAACTGTTTAATTTTCTCATGATATCCACTGCGTCATCAGCTCTTTTCTCTCAGTGTCTGAAACGCTTTGATAAAGGATTCAGTCTCTCTAAACTCCGCCTCTCTGAGAGCTGTTCTGCTCTGATTGGTCAGAAACCAAACAAAATCTCAGCACTTGATACACAGCGAACAATAACGATGGCGTCGGTTTTACAGTTTCAATCTCATCACAGTGGATTTGCTTTGGCAGCAGAAAACAGCGTCTTCTCCACATGAACGACATTTCACAAAAGCTCTATTACACACTACATGAAAAGTAAAATCCGAAAAACGCATAATAGTGGCACTTTAAATCTAAAAAACCATCAATAACAGCGAGCCACTGGTCAGCCTACCTGTGTGCTGGAAGCGGCTGATCTTCTTGGCCAGATCCGCCCTGTGAATGGACCTCAGGCAGCTTTCGATGAAGTCCATCTTCTCACTGGAGAGCTGGTCGAGTTTCTCCAACTCCACTACAATGTCTAAAAAACTCTGCAAATAGTTGCAAATACATATCAGTTCCACACATGAAAAAACCAACAGCAAAAAGCTGAAGAACAACGCCAGAAATACAACATACCTGGACGTTTTCCAGTTTTTGTTTTGGTAAAGTGTCTCTGAGTAAGAATGCCAATGACTTCAGGTCCTCGGTGTCCATGTCCTCGCTGACCTCAGCCATCAGCGACCTGAAAACACATGGTTAAAGGGGTGGTATAATGACACTTTTCACAAGATGTGAAATAAGTCTCTGATGCCCCCAGAGTGTGTATATGAAGTTTAAACTCAATATACTCCTCAGATATTAGCATGTTAAAGTTGTCGCTTTTTGAGGGTGAGCAAAAACGCATAATTTGTGTGTGTGTCCCTTTAAATGCAAATGAGCTGCTGCTCCCGGCACAGAGGGTGGAGCTTCAAGAGATAGTGTGTGTGTGTGTGTGTGTGTGTGTGTGTGTCAACATGTAGAAGCAACAGGACATTTCTGAATGGTTAGTTGATGAGTTTATGTAGCTGATGTGTAGTTATCTTCAAGTCTTTGATTAGCATATTCTGTCTTGATAATCTATAAATCGTGTTCCGGGGGCGGGGTTTATGTACATTTTAGGGTTGGTGATGTCACTAGCCCGTGAAGAAGCTCATTGTAGTCATTACCAGCCGTTTGTTGTAGTCCTTATAAAGCGATTTCTTTAAAAGCAAATATCTCCCTTTGCTTTGAACTTTGAGCATTGTAACTTTGCAGATGTTGTTTATGCTCAAACAGCAACATTACACACTAACTAAAGTTAGAAAAGTGAGATCATGATTTTAAAACACTCTCTTCTGCGCATCAGTGGATCATGAATGAGAGCTTCACCTGTATTCTGGCACGGTCTGCCGGTTCCTCAGCATGCCCTCGACCGAGCTCTTGCTGGTGCTCAGCACTTCTCTCAGCAGATCGTAGCGCTTGATCTTCAGAACCAGCTCCATCAGGAACACACAGTCCACCCCGGTTTGGCTCAACAGTGTGTGTAGTGTTCCTCTGGGATCTGCAGAGAAGCGGTCGGGGTCCAGGTCTCCACACAGGTACGAGATACGCTTGCACTCATCTGTGCTCAGCTCTTCTGTGATCTGACTGATGGTGTGGTACAGGCCCGACATTCTGCTGCAAACACACGCTGAGGAGCACAAACACTCACCTTAGACCTTCACAACAAGCAATACTGCGTTTAAAAGACGTCTAATAGCCGTCTAAACACAGCCCTAGACGTCTAGGCTAAAACAAGGCAAAAATTGGCCAGTCAGAGAAAATGTTATAGAAACCATAGCATAAGAATAGACTAGTCATCCACTAGATAACAAAGAAATTAAATGAGTGAAGAAATTAAACCAAACATCTTGACATTCTGCTGCAAACCCACGCTGAGGAGCACAGACACTGACGTCATGACTTTACACCTCTCTCATTGTGGTTCATTTACTGACATACTGACTCTAGTTTTAGACTAGAGTATTTGCGTGCACATTTTTGCATTTTGCATATAGTGAGACAGATGGTTCATTCTAAACTTTGAAAAGGTAGTTATCCATTCTGGGGAAAAAAACAACAAAAAAAAATCTGATAAAATCAGCCTAAGCTGGTTGGCGTGTTTTAGCTGGTCTCCCAGGCTGTATTTAGAGGGGCTTTGTACACTTTTTTAGTCAAGTCAAGTCAACTTTATTCATATAGCGCTTTTTACAATACAGAGAGTTTCAAGGCAGCTTTACGGTAATAACAGGAAAATAATGCAACAAAGTTAAGTAAATTCAGTGATGGTTTTAGCTGACCAGGCTGGTCTTAGATGGTCAAGCTGGGAGACTAGCTGAAACCAGCTAAGACCAGCCAACCTAGGCTGGTTTTAGCGTTTTTATTTTTATTTTATTTTTGCAGGATAATGTAGAGTGAGGCGGTTGTTATAGCGAATACAACCTCGACAGGCTAATCAGGACCCCGACCCGAAGTGCTTATTACATGGCTACCTACCAAATAAATCAATAATTTGACACAAAATATTGATTTAAAAAGGAGTTTATTGATTTAAAAACGATTGTATTGCTTCCGCTAAAGAAAATAGTCCGTTCTGTCTCTACGGTTAGAATCCCGCGTCCATAACAACGCTCTGTTTTTCATGGCAACGGTGTGTTATACTTAGCAGCGGTCTGTTATCAAGAATTATTACATGGCTTGGTTGAATTCCAATGTAGAATGCGGTGTGTTATTTCTTGAGTACAGACCGCTGCTAAGTATAACACACCGTTGCCTTGAAAAACAGAGCGTTGCTATGGACGCAGGATTCTAACTGTAGAGACGGAACGGACTATTTTCTTTAGCGGAAGCAATACAATCGTTTTTAAATCAATAAACTCCTTTTTAAATCAATATTTTGTGTCAAATTATTGATTTATTTTGTAGGTAGCCATGTAATAAGCGGGATAATGTATAGCTATACATTAAAAAAAATTATACATTATCCCTTACATAACACACCGCATTCTAGCCCTACATTAGAATTCAACTAAGCCAATAGCCATGTAAAAAGAGCATGTATTTCATTAATCAACTCTTTTGACTAGGGTAAATTGACTGGAACCAGCTTCCAGAAGAGATCAGATGTGCTCCTACAGTGGTCACATTCAAATCCAGACTCAAAACACTTCTGTTTAGCTGTGCATTTACTGAATGAGCACTGTGCCGCTGTTCGTCCGACTGTTTGTACTGTACTGTATTTTATTTTATTTTATTTTTCTAAACTGTTTTAATTATTCTTATTTCTTTTAATTATTTTAATTTCTCCTATGTCAGCAGGGCATTTAGCCCGTAACTGTAAATGCCCACTCAGAAGGTGTAAAAGAAAGTGATAATGTGAAAGTGACGTGTATTAATGTGGGTTTGAAAGTAGAACAGTATTTAAATGACAATATTAAAGTTTTCGTCTGAGAAAGAATGTGAACGCAGTGCTAAAGAAAGTGAAAAGAACGTGTGAGTAAATGAGGGAGAAAAGAAAGTTAAAGGAAAGTTGATAGATGGAAGTCGTAAGAAGTTTGAAGGTTAAAAGAAGGTTGAAAGATTTAAGTCTTAAGGGAATCCTTTGAAGGAAAGATCTTTAATAATATTCTTTTTTTTATTTTTTAAAAGTACTGTATTTTATTTTATTTTTCTAAACTGTTTTAATTATTCTTATTTCTTTTCATTATTTTAATTTCTTCTATGTAAAGCACTTTGAATTGCCATTGTGTATGAAATGTGCTATATAAATAAACTTGCCTTGCCTAAATATTGGGATATTTATTTTACATTTATCTTCAAATGGCATCAATCAGCATGACTATCATAAAACGATTCGTCTATAATAATAATAATAACATGGTAACCATTGTTTCCGCCAAAATAGCACTGTATAATCGTATATTAAATGAATATCTTCAAGATTTCTATCACAATATGCTTAATTCTTTTTGATGACAGTCTGTTTTACTATATCAACAATAACTTTATTCACACTTTTAGCTAAAGACAAGTGATGAGTGCTATTATGGATGTTGTACCCGGTTGCCGTGGTAAAGGTTGCGTGACCGCGCGCCTAAAACGCTTCCGTGTTTATGTGGAGATTGAGTCAATAACTTAAAATATTATGTGATGAAAAGAATCAGACATAAAGCTTACCTCGAGAGAGCTGTTCTTTGGACTGAACTGGAGCCTCTGCACATTATTAATAGCGCTGATAAAGAGTTGGAAAGAGGAAATGATGAAATGGTAAATTCGTTCAATGTGGAAACCAGTCTTCCGGAAAGCAGTGGAAAGAGGAACTTGCGTCATTGTCATGTGGGCTAACGTTACAATTAGATGACCTAGCCTATTTGATTAAACCCTAAGAAGAAATATACATCCCACTTGTTGAAATTCACCTTTTAATGGCATACACTGGGGAAAGTCCCTGAAGCACCTGTCATTATCTGATCTGATATTTCTCTTCACTGGCAGGAACATTCAAAATAATGCTTTTAGATCTGAACAAGTTCATAGTGATAACTTTTGGAGTATCTTTTTTTAGTATTAAATGCAGTTTAGTCTTAGACTTGTTCGGCTGTCAAGAAGACATTAAAAGGAGATTGAAATGATATATCAGTTCTCTTACGAGAGGTCTCTCGTACTGCGTAAGATATCTTACGCTAGGGGAAAATCCTTTTTCCGCGAGATATTGAAGCCAAAAATTATCCTTAATTTTGTAATAATGCAAAACGCGTTGCGGCAGCATGCAGACATAGGCGAGGCAGCTCGCGCGCCTATTGGCTGCTCTGCGGCAACTGCAGCAGCCTATCGAGCGAGGCCTGGCGTGACGCCAGACCCAATCAGGGCACTTCGCGCCCGCTGCGTCACGTCCCGCCGAAATGGGTGTGGTCTAGGCCTATAAATACCGCTCGCAGGCAGCTATTATCTGATTTTTCATCCTTCAAGCGAAGCACACGCATCGCTGGAGCTGGAGAAGAAGCCGCGCCGTCTGAGAGAGAGCACCTTCAGCGGGACGAGTCACTAAAGTCGCTGGCCGCGCCGCCTTCCTGCCTTCCTGCTGCGCTTTCCGGCGCTTATATCCTTTCTATTACACTGTACTCTGTTTGTGTGTGTGTGTCGCCGCCGCGACACACATTCTAAAAGAGCTAGCGTCTTTTTCAAGATGCCTTCCTGCGGCTCGTGCAGAGCCACACTCAGCGACGGGGACCGCCACGTGGTTTGCGTTTCCTGCCTGGGTGAGGAACATGCAGTTCTCGCGCTCGCTGACGGCGGCTGCCCTCACTGCGAGCTGATGACTATGGCGACTCTGAGGACTCGCCTGGCCTTCTTCGCCGAGACTGCTCCCCCGCCCGCCGCGGCGTCGCGCCGTAAAAAGCGCCGTGCCCAGCGGGTCCCGGAACCTTCCCCCAGCCGCCAAAGCTCGCCGGTTCGCCCGCTTGCTTCCCCGGCTTCGTCAGCCTCGCTTCCTGACGGACAGCGGCCGCCGTCTGCCGCCGCTTCCGTCGACATCGCTGATGAGGAAGCCCTGCTGGGAGAGGATGATTCCTGCTCTATCCTGGCGTCAGGCAGTGAGGATTGGGCGGGCTCTGAGGATCCCACGCCCCCTGCCCGCACATCGTCAGGCAAGAGAGCGTCCATCGAGACGGAGCTCATGCGAGTACTCGCACAGGCCGCGGCGAGCCTCGGCCTCGAGTGGTCTTCGCCTGAGCAGCCCGCTCACAACCGGCTGGATGGATTTTTCCTGCCTGGGGAGCGCGCTTCGCCTGCGTCCAGACCGGCGCCTTTTCTTCCTGAGTTACACGAAGAAGTCGCTAAGTCCTGGAACGCCCCCTATTCAGCTAGAGTGTGTCCTGCTGTTTCTTTGGCATTCTCCGCAGTTGACGATGCCAAGAACAAAGGATACCTTTCGCTGCCGCCGGTCGAAGAGGCGATAGCGGCCCACTTATGTCCGCCCTCCGCTGGATGGCGCGCTAAGTCGGCCCTACCCTCTAAAGCTTGCCGCACGACGTCAAGCCTGCTCCGCCGCGCTTTCTCCGCCGCCGGGCAAGCTGCGTCAGCGCTGCACACCATGGCTACGCTTCAGATCTTCCAGGCCGATCTCCTCCGTAAGCTGGATGAGGAAGGACCTGACGCGATCTGCGTGCCGGACTTAAGAAGTGCCACGGACCTCGCTCTCCGTGCTACTAAGTCTGCAGCGCAGGCCATTGGACGGAATATGGCCTCTCTCACTGTGACCGAGAGACATCTTTGGCTGACGGAGGATCCACAGGCCTCTTTGGATCCTCCGTCAAGGATTTTGCGGAGAGATTCGCAGAGGTACAGAAAGCGTCACAGGCTATGAAGCACTTCCTCCCGAAGCGCTCCAGCTCTGCAGCAGGCCGTGCGAAACCGTCTGCTCAGAGCTCACAGCCACCGTCCACTGCCTCCACTTCGCAGCGCCGCCAGGCCCGAAGCGCGAGACCGCGCTCCCGCTCATCCGGTCGCCGCCGTGCGTGGCTCACGACCTAGGATTACGGTGAAGCCTGAGGCCCCGAAGTCGTCCTAGCACAACTAGGAAAACGACGGTGTTCAAGTCCCGCTGCGGCCAGACTCACACCAAAGCTATTCGCTCGTCCAGTTCCAGCAAATGTGACTGTTCCAGTGTTTTCTGCAGCCAACAAGCCGGTTCTGTCACCCGCTTGCCTGCACACAAATGCCGTTTTCACGGCTACCCAGATAAATCCCCAAAAGAGTGTATTTTCTGGTGTCCCGGCCACGGCCGATGGTGTCTCATGTGTAGTAAGAATGCCCACTGCCCAGTGCCCATCTCTACACACAAGCACAGCCTGTCACACAGGGCTCACGCACATAAAACCGACTCAGATCGGTTGCGCTTCAAACATGGTGAATGTGCCCACTACCCAGTGCCCACTAACACCACGTTATGCATGTCTCACGGTTTCTGTAAAAACGAAACCAACGTGCACTCGCTTCACTCAAGCGAACGATGCTTTCGGTGTGATAAATGTGCCCGCTGCCCCGCGCCCACATCCACACATAGACATGACAGTTCCCACGGGAACCGCCCAGCCCTCCCCCTCGCGGTTGACCACCACAGAGGAGTCGAGCGCGGGCAATCTGCCCGCTGTTATCAGCGCGCCCCATGCCTCAAATGTCACAAGCGCGACGCTTGTGTTGCAGCACGCCGAAGCTTCTCCATCGCTGAGCGAGCGGAGCGCGCTTCGTATTCAACCCCTAGCTATCCATGCAGACGCATGGGCAAAGCTGCCCGGGGTTTCGAAGTGGGTGCTGAACATTATAAAAAGAGGCTATTCGCTACAGTTTCGCCGACGCCCTCGCCGCTAAGCGGCGCGCGTCGAGACCACGGTAAAAACAGAAGTAGCACATTTACTTCGAGCCGAAGTGGCGAAACTATTGAGCAAAGGGGCCATAGAGCCTCTCTCTCAAGCTCAGAGCGAAGGAGGGCTATACAGCAGATACTTCCTGGTACCTAAAAAAGACGGGGGTCTCAGACCCATACTAGATCTAAGGCAACTGAACAGAGTGCTTGTGAAGCGACAGTTCAGGATGCTCACGACCAGACAAATCCTTGTGCAGATTCACCAAGGAGATTGGTTTGTGTCAATAGATCTGAAAGACGCGTATTTTCAAATACAGATAGCGTCACGTCACAGGCGATACTTGAGATTCGCCTTCGAGGGCCAGGCATATCAGTACACAGTCCTGCCGTTCGGTTTATCCCTGGCACCCCGTACATTTACGAAGTGCATGGATGCGGCACTCGCACCCCTCAGAATGAGAGGCATGCGAGTACTGAACTATTTGGACGATTGGCTGATTCTAGCGCAATCTCGCTCAGTGCTCATAGAACACACGACCGTTTTACTCGATCACCTCGAGAATTTGGGTCTCAGTGTCAATTGGGCGAAGAGCTCTCTGTCACCCAATCAGAAGATATCTTTCCTGGGCACAGAATTGGACTCACTGTCCATGATAGCGCGATTATCACCACAGCGCGCGGTAGACATTCAACGCACAGCGAACTCGTTCCGCTGCGGCGCGCCTGTCCCGCTCAAGAAATTTCAGAAGATGCTAGGTCTCATGGGCTCAGCATCATCAGTGCTCCAGCTGGGCCTGCTCCGCATGCGCCCACTGCAGTTTTGGCTGAAAGCACGAGTCCCACGCAGAGCGTGGGCATCCGGTTTGCTTCGCCTCAGGGTCAATCAGAAGTGCGTCACAGCTCTGAAACCTTGGAGAGCGAACGACTGGTACCAATCAGGTGTAAGCCTGGGGACTTCCTCGAGGGTGAAGGTGGTGTCCACGGACGCGTCCACCTCGGGATGGGGAGCGCTGCTCGAGGGCAGACCGTTCTTCGGCCAGTGGTCGGAACGGGAGAAGCTCCTGCACATAAACTGCCTCGAAATGCTGGCAGTAGACAACGCGCTGACGCGTTTTTGTCCCCAAATAAAAGGACGCCACGTCATGGTCCGTTCGGACAACATGTCTGTGTTGTCCTACATAAATCGCCAGGGCAGCCTCAGGTCCAGGAACCTGTACAGGCTGGCAGAACGCCTCCTGGTATGGGCTCAGTGCAACCTGCGCTCGCTCAGAGCAGCGCACGTGCCAGGGCTCCTGAATATAGGACCAGACAGACTGTCCAGGAACAATGTTCCAGCAGGCGAATGGTCTCTACACCCACAGACAGTCCAACTGCTGTGGAAGAAATTCGGCAGAGCGGAAGTAGACCTGTTCGCGTCTCAAGAAAACGCTCACTGTCCGGAATTTTTCTCCAAGAGCAGGGACGCGCTGGCCCATGTGTGGCCCCGCCGCCCGCTCTATGCTTTTCCCCCCGTCTCTCTCCTGCCTCAGGTGATAGAGCGGATCAGGGAAGAAGGATGCTCAGTATTGCTAGTGGCACCGTTCTGGGAAAACCAGCCTTGGTTCCCAGTCGTGATGCAGTTAGCAAGTACTGCCCCGTGGCCAGTACCAGTGAGGAGAGACCTCCTCTCACAGGCCCACGGCTCGATCTGGCATCCTCACCCGGAATTATGGTCCCTTCATGTCTGGGCCATCAACGGGTACATGTTGGACTCCCTAAAGGAGTATTAAACACGATCACGCAGGCTAGAGCTCCGTCTACGAGACGGCTCTACTCCTCGAAATGGTCAGTGTTTTCGGGCTGGTGCACAGCCCGTGGTGTGTCACCCACAGACTGTGGTGTGACGGAGGTGCTTTCCTTCCTACAAGAGCTGTTGGATAAGGGCAGGGCCCCCTCCACGCTCAAAGTTTATGTGGCAGCTATAGCAGCGTTCTCAGGAACAACGCTTGGTCAGTCAATAGGAAGGAACGATTTAGTCATCCGCTTCCTTAGAGGGGCTAAGAGACTGAATCCTCCCAGACCTCCCTCAGTCCCCGTATGGGACCTTTCTACGGTTCTGGAAGCCATGAAAGGTGCGCCATTTGAGCCTTTACAGTCAATTGATTTGAAACACCTGTCTTTCAAGACTGTGTTTCTGCTGGCTCTCGCTTCAGTGAAGCGCATAGGGGACCTACACGCGCTCTCTGTGAGCGCGGCGTGCATGGAGTTTGGGCCTAATGACTCAAAAGTTATACTCAAACCTAAGCACGGTTATGTTCCAAAATCCCTCAACACACCGTTTAGGGCGCAGGTTATCTCCCTGTCAGCCCTACCGGTCCCTGATGAGGAAAGAGACGCGAGCCTCCTTTGCCCAGTCAGGGCATTACGAGCTTATGTGTCTCGCTCGTCTGTTTTCAGACAGACGGAGCAGCTCTTTGTTTCGTTTAGCGGACGTTCTAAGGGACTAGCCGCGTCGAAACAGAGCCTATCCAGATGGATAGTTGATGCTATAGCGCTGGCATACGCCTCCAAGGGCATGCAGTGCCCGTTGGGTGTCAGAGCGCACTCCACGAGAGGCATGGCCTCTTCGTGGGCCTGGTCAAGTGGGATTGCCTTGCAAGATATTTGTATGGCGGCAGGCTGGGCCTCCCCGTCTACATTTATAAGGTTCTATAACCTAGAGGTTCCCGCCCTGCAGGCCAGGCTGCTGTCGGTCTAAGTTTACCAGTATTATCTGACCTGATGCTATCAGCTCAGAATGCTGCGTCTACTGAGCACAGCTAAATGTTCGACAGTGAAAAGTAGCAGCACGAGATGTGCCTGGGCAAACTGTGTAAGACCCACATTCCCCCATCAGTTCAGGCCGTACCCCGCCCTGTCTGTATGATGAAATTCGCGTCTAAGCGACGCTGCCATATGTGGAAGAGTGCGGCTTCGCCCCTCCCTCTTCCCGGACTCCCTGTGAGTTCCCTGAGTGATTGTGCACTATATGTACCCCGGGCTTTCGCCCTTGGGTCTTTGGTGTCAGATCTCAGCATGCACGGCGTTTTGCATTGGGTCCCCTAGCGTAAGATATCTTACGCAGTACGAGAGACCTCTCGTAAGAGAACGTACTCGGTTCTCTCTAGAAGAGGGAACGAGTACTGCGTATCTTGCCGTGCATGCACACGCTCTGGTTGCTTCGATGATGAAAAACCAGATAATAGCTGCCTGCGAGCGGTATTTATAGGCCTAGACCACGCCCATTTCGGCGGGACGTGACGCAGCGGGCGCGAAGTGCCCTGATTGGGTCTGGCTCGCTCGATAGGCTGCTGCAGTTGCCGCAGAGCAGCCAATAGGCGCGCGAGCTGCCTCGCCTATGTCTGCATGCTGCCGCAACGCGTTTTGCATTATTACAAAATTAAGGATAATTTTTGGCTTCAATATCTCGCGGAAAAAGGATTTTCCCCTAGCGTAAGATATCTTACGCAGTACTCGTTCCCTCTTCTAGAGAGAACCGAGGTTACGTTAGTAACCGAGTACGTTTTGATTCTCATAGCATTTCGAAAACATTTCTCCATTAAACTAAATATTAGCTCTCCCAATATCGCCAGCATTATTCTGAACAATACCACAATATTGACAATAAGACCATTTTGATTCATGCTTTAGTTGGTACGCCATATTTCAAAAGACAGACATAAATGAAGTGCATTATTAAGAAAACTTCATATTGTCTTAGAAGATTTGCATCCATGTGACTCAAATATTATGGGATATTCCCTTTCCTGTAGTGTGTAATAGAGCTGATTGTGAATGTAAAAGCTCTGCAAAGTGCAGATGAATGATCCAAGTGACCAATCACAGCAGAGTAAGCTCTCAGAGGCTTAGAGAGACCAATCTTTTCAGACGCTGAGAGAAAGAGCTGATGATGCAATAGATATTATGAGACAATTAAAGTGTTTATTTTTTAACCTTGGATGCATTTAAAGCTAATACAGTTTATAATACAGTGAGAAGTCGGCCTGTTGTATCATTCAGGGGTTTAGCCTTCAGCATTTCACTCACATGATACAGTTTCACTTCCTCATTCCACAGTGACGTAGGAGGAATGTCACGTGATTCAGTTCCTCTATCTTTACGTTACGTCGAGATTCTGTAGTATCTTCACTAGTATGAATGGGATTCTATGGGAAGTGAAATTAGATTAGTGTTAGAAAAAGTAAGATTTAAATCACGGCACTGACGGCTTTCAGCATCTATATCCTGACACTGGCATTCATACTTACTGTACATGATCATATTTTACTCTGAGTGATCATTTCAAGGTAAATTTGGATGGCTCTAAAGGTTTTACTACAATATCCAATAAAAATAAATAAAAATCAGGCTCAGGCCAAATCATTTATCTTGTATTTATTGTACAGACTGGTCAAGGGAAACACACAGAAGCATTAGAAGCTGAAGTCTTCATGGAGGAACAGCGACAGGCTTCAGACACACACACACACACACACACACACACACACACACACACGATCAGTGCTCGCTCTTCTTGGGCGGGAAGAAAGCGTACTCCACTGCCAGAGCGACTGCGAACGCAGCGAAGCCCGTCCTGAAGCCCCGCAGGAGCACCTCTCTGAAGGTCACCGGCACCCCGAAGCTACCCGTGAACCTCCACGCCTCGTTCCTGCACACACACACATACACACACACTTATGAACATGCAGTCTCACCAAGGCTGCATTTATTTGATGAAAAATACATTACAAACACTGAAATATTATTATAATATAAAACAGCTGTATGTGAAGTCAAGTTTATTTGTATAGCGCTTTTCACAATACAGATTGTATCAAAGCAGCTTCACAGTATTAAATTAAAATAATACAACAAGGTTTGTTTCTAGTGGAATTTATTGATTGATAAAATTAAATTCAATATCCCCAAAATATCCCCAACTGAGCAAGCCAAAGGCAACAGTGGCAAGGAACCGAAAAACTCCATCAAGTGACCTAATGGTGTCCTAAAACTCCATCAGGTGACCTAATGGAGAAAAAAAACCCTTGGGAGAACCCAGGCTCAGTCGGGGGCCAGTTCTCCTCTGGCATTTATGAGCTAGAGGCCGGATTGTAGTTTGAACTGTAAGATATGTGTATGTGTATGTGAATATATAGTAAAGTGTAATGTATTCCTGTGATCAAAGCTGAATGTTCAGCATCATTACTCCAGTCTTCAGTGTCACATGATCCTTCAGAAATCATTCTGATATGATGATTTGATTATTATATATGCTTATTATCGGTTTCTGCTGCTTAATTTTTTTTGGAAACCGTTTTTTACCATTCAACAGTTTTTAATAGTAATCGATCAGTTTCCACACAAATATGAAGCAGCACGACTGTTTTCAACACTGATAATAATCATAAATGTTTCTTGAGCATCAGATCATCATATTAGAGTGATTTGTGAAGGATCATGTGACACTGAAGACTGGAGTAATGATGCTGAATATTCAGCTTTGATCACAGGAATACATTACACTTTACTGTATATTCACATACAGCTGTTTTATATTATAACAATATTTCACAATATTACTGTCTCTACCGTATATGTTGATATATATATAGATAGATATCAACTAGATCTTACACGTTTAGTTGTGAACATATTGATTTTCATTGTATTTTGCAAGACCACAATGTCAGATCTAGAACAATGAACATTTGTGGTTAGGAATAAAACAAAAATAACTGTGTTAAAGGGTTAGTTCACCCAAAAATGAAATGTCAGTCATTAATAACTCACTCTCGTGTCGTTCCAAACCCTTCGTTCATCTTCACTGTTGACACTGTAAACACAGCGCAGCTCTTCCAGGTTCTGCATCACATCGCCGGCTCACTATTGGCTGACGCTGGTCACTTGAGACGGCCAATAGTGAGCCGGCGTTCTGACGTAGAACCTGGAAGAGCTGCGCCGTGTTTACTACGTGAACAGCATCAGATACTGACACAGAGGAGAAGACATTGTTGAATTATTTTGGGAGGGTTTTTGCTCACAAAGTATTCTTGTTGCTTCAAAACATTAAGGTTGAAGCACTGGAGTCACATGGACTATTTTAACGATGTCTTTACTACCTTTCTGGGCCTTTAAAGTTGCAGTGACGTTGCTGTCAATGAAGGGATCAGAAATGTCAGATTTCATCAAAAATATCTTCATCTGTGTTCGGAAGATCGGAACATCTGTCCGGGTTTGGAACGACATCAGGGTGAGTAAATGATGACAGAAGTTTCTCTTTTGTATGAACTAACCTTTTAAATGAGTTTTATGTTGTGAGATGCCTGTTTTCACCCAGGAGATGAGATGAGCATAAACTTTTCTTTAAATAGCAAAGGCCAGGACAAATAGGAAGAATTAAAGCAGGCTGAGTACATTAGCATGATTAAAAATTAAAAATCAGTCAATAGCCGACTCCGGGCCATCACTTGAGTTGCATATGTGTCTGTGTCTGTGTCTGTGTGTGTGTGTGTGTGTGTGTGTGTGTGAGCTCACCGAGCCCAGGGGTCCCGGAGTCCTCTGCGGGCCAGCCTCTGCTGGGTCATCTCCAGCGGTGTCCCTTCATACTTCCACACCCGGTAGTCCGGCATCGACAGTTTTCCGTGTCCATGATCCCCACCCATACTGAAGACACCTCACAGTTATCAGTGTGCAGAAATAAAACAGCAAAGCAGTGTCTCTCACTCTTATTCTGCATACTCAAGTGTGTCACTAATCTAAAAGAACCAGTTTAAGTGACTCGACTCACCCGAATCACTCACGAACGAGTCGAATCAAGTGTATAACATCAAAGAAAGATTCAAAAACGTGTGGTTAAAATTTTGCATAAAGCCTTTGTGTAGGGGTATGGCGGTTAAATTCATATTTTATAATTGCACCTGAACGGTTAAGTAGTAATTAGCTGTTCAGTCGTGTTAACAGTGACTGAAGTGTTCAGATACACACAGAAACAACACAAGCGAAGCAGCCAATGACAGCTGGCAAACAAACACCGACCCCGATGCTGTTTTCAGTAACACATGCATACATTGTCCAGTGTAAAAGTTAAAATTACAATAAATCGGTGTACATTATTTTGTTGTGTGTTAAATAGCAGCATAACTTACCTTTTAAATCAAAGTGACCTCCAACACCAGTCCAACACCAACGCGCAAACAGTGTTGGAAGTTCCTAGTTTCTACTTCCGGAGAACAGTAAAAGTCACAGTACAAGCGAAATAAATACTAAGAAAAAGATAAGCATATATTTTTACATATGTATATAAAAAAACCTCTAAATTGTTATTACAATAATTTCATATTAGCATATTTAGTATATACTCAGAAGAAGAAAAAAATTAAACGGTTTAATGACAGAACTTTTATTTTGACATGTATGAATGGTCGAATGGCGCATGCGCACTTTCAGTTTCCAAATCAATGGACAGAGCAAAGTCGGGAACATGGCAGTTGTATCGAAATGACCGGTCTTTTTTATATATATATGTATTTACTTTAGGGACGTATATGTCCAGTCCGTAAGCAGTAGAGTAAATACATATATACGTCTGACACACTCATCTATTGATCGCGTGGACAGTAGTTTGGGTATGGGGCTCGTCCTGCGGAACCTGCAGACGGTGGTTCCGCTGAGGCGCGCGCGCATGCGCAAAGACGTGGAGATCCTGAGGCACATATTCGGCGTGCAGCGGTTCGACATGGGCATCATCTGCGTGGATAACCGCAGGATCCAGCGCATCAACCGGGTCTACCGGCGCCGGGACCGGCCCACCGACGTGCTGGCCTTCCCCTTCCATGAGGTACAGCCGCCCGCACACACACTCTCCACACTGACTCCAGCGACTGACAGCTGACTAGAGCATCACCGTTAACTAGCCCGTGTCTGTGGAAGCCTGTTTCCGACACGGAATAATAATAATAATAAAACAAACAAACAAAAACTAGTAATTTTGTGAGTTTATTTATCTCACACTTCTTGCTTTTCTGAGTTTATATCTCAGTTCTGGACTTTTTCCTCAGAATTGCGAGTTCATATCTTACAATGTGAACTTTATAACTCAAAATTGTTAATTTATTTCAAGTCTGAGAGAAAAAACGGCAAAATTCCAACTTTTTTCTTGCAATTGCTTGTTTCTTAAATCTGAGTAAAGACAGAATACGTTTGTGCAGTTCAGACCTTTTGCAGTTCTTTATTTCTTGGAATTGCGAGTTTATATCTTACAATTCAGAGGAAAAAAGTAAATAGCAAAATATAGCTTATAACTTGCAATTCTGACTTTTGCAACTTATGTCAGAAATTTGAAATATAAACATTCAAGTCAAAACTTCGAGATGAGTCGCAATGATCTTTATTATTCACTCGTTCATTGTTGAGGAAACGAGCTTCCCTACATGAGCAGCTACACACAGATACAGGCTGGTGTGTGTGTGTGTGTGTGTGCAGGATCTGAGGCTGATGTGTGTGTGTGTGCAGGATCTGAGGCTGATGTGTGTGTGTGTGTGTGTGTGTGTGTGTGCAGGATCTGAGGCTGATGTGTGTGTGTGTGTGTGTGTGTGCAGGATCTGAGGCTGATGTGTGTGTGTGTGTGTGTAGGATCTGAGGCTGATGTGTGTGTGTGTGCAGGATCTGAGGCTGATGTGTGTGTAGGATCTGAGGCTGATGTGTGTGTGTGTGTGTGTGTGTGTGTGTGTGTGTAGGATCTGAGGCCGGGGAAGATGCCGTGTGTCCTGCACAGAGACGAGTATAATGACGTGTGTGTGTGTGTGTGTGTGTGTGTGTGTGTGTGTGTATGCAGGATCTGAGGCCGGGGAAGATGCCGTGTGTCCTGCACAGAGACGAGTATAATGATGTGTGTGTGTGTGTGTGTGTGTGTAGGATCTGAGGCCGGGGAAGATGCCGTGTGTCCTGCACAGAGACGAGTATAATGATGTGTGTGTGTGTGTGTGTGTGTGTAGGATCTGAGGCCGGGGAAGATGCCGTGTGTCCTGCACAGAGACGAGTATAATGATGTGTGTGTGTGTGTGTGTGTAGGATCTGAGGCCGGGGAAGATGCCGTGTGTCCTGCACAGAGACGAGTATAATCTCGGGGACATCTTCCTCGGGGTGGAGTGTGTGATGCAGCAGTGCAGAGACTCGTCACAGGACCTGCATGAGACACTCACTGTAAGACACACTGATTACTGATCACTCTATACACACACAGACGGACACAGTCAAGGTTTGCTCTCTCTCTGTGTGTGTGTGTGTGTGTGTGTTGAGCAGGTGGTCACAGCTCATGGGATCTGCCACTTACTGGGATACAGACATGAAACTGAAGAGGACTGGAATGAGGTACAACATACTGAAGTGTGTGTGTGTGTGAGATAATCAGGAATTTACTTAGGATTGTCAGAAGGGGAAAATGTATGTAAGTGAGCAGAGCAAAATAAACTGACATATTATACCCAACATTTCTTCACACAGGGACAACCAGTAACACTTATACACATGTGGGACCAGAAATGATTCAGACACTTTGAGCTGATCATGTGTTTTCTTAAATTGCTAATGCTCTTTTCACACACACACACACACACACACACACACACACACACACACACACACACACACACTGAACAGAATGAAGCATTGCTGGGTCACTGGTTGAGCTAAACTGGTATTATCTAAGTGTGTAGTTAAATTACACAGCTGACAGATATTCAACATCATTCCTCTGAGAGACAGTCTAACAGAAGACGGACAAAACCAGTCAAATATCAACTGAGTTCATAACTCTGAGTTCTGCTCATATTTCATTATCTTTTCCTAAACTATAGCGAATAAACTGATGATGTGAGAAATGTTGAAGGTGTCTGAATACATTTAGGTTTGACGAATTAGAGCTTTGCTAATATGTACGAAAAAATGTAATTCGCTTTTCAGCCATTTTGAGCCCGACTCCACAGTTCGGCTCGCTAGCGTAGCTGCTAGCGTGTAGCGTTCGTACCAGTGCTGGAAGTACTTCAGTTACACATTTAGAAATTTAAGTCCTGGAAAACAGGCATATTTATGAAGAGGTACTTGAAAAGTGCTCGACTTAAATACAATATATATATATGAAATTTCATTCTTTCGAAAAAAAAATTAAATAATAGCAGTCACGCAGAATGAGCTGATAACCCCCCATCAGACTCTCGATACGAAGTACACCAACATTATAATATAAAATATTATTTATTGAACAATAATAGCCATTATAAACTTTGTACTTAATGTATATTATTTATTGTATTATGGATACCCTTATATCTGTAATTTGAGTTTAAAAAATCCTAAAGATATTGTTTGATAAGTGAGATCTCAGAAAAAGTAGTGCTTTAAAAGTCCTTGAATTTCATGTATTATTTGTTTAATGCATATTAAATACATTGTAATTTGTATTTTGGATACCTTATATCTGAGACCCTGGACCACAAAACCAGTCACATGGGTCTTTTTTTTTTTAAATTGCGATGTATATGTCACAAAAAAGCTGATTAAATAATATTTCCAGTGATGTGTGGTGTGTTAGGACAATATATGGCAGAGATACAACTATTGAACATCTGGAATCTGAGGGTGTAAAAACATCAAAACATTGAGAAAATCTCCTTTAAAGTTCTACATTTATGTTCACGATTGTCCTGCATTCACTCACACAAACACATGTTTTATATATTTACAGAAATAAATGTACAAAATATCTTCATGGAACATGATCTTAATATCCTCATGACTTTTGGCATAAAAGAAAAATCTATAGTTTTGACCCGTACAATGTATTGTTGGCTATCGCCACAGATATACCCGTGACTCGTGACTGGTGACGTGATCCAGGGTCACATATCTGTAATTTGAGTTTTAAAAAAATCCTAAAGATATTGTTTGATAAGTGTGTGTGACTGAGGAGTGTGTTCTCTCTGGTCTCGGACAGATGCAGCAGAAGGAGAGCTACATCCTCAGCGAGTTCAACAGGCTCACGGGTCGCCGGCTCCAGCCGCTCACCAAGAGATGCTCACACACACACACACTCTGAAACACACCAGCACCTCGTTTTTCTAAATCAGTTTTATTTTAAAACGTGTTCAAGGAATCCAAAGACTGAATACTAAGCAATCAAGTAGAGCTTATAGCACTGTTGCTTCAGACACACAATCTCCTGGAGACGACCAGAACAGAGGACATGAATAAAGTGGTTACCATGGAAACAAGACTCACAAACATCCTAAAATAAATAACATCAGCTGACGCACAAGTCACATGGGATGCAGTAAAGGTGTGTGTGTGTGAACGTTTCTCTCGAGCTAGACACACACTTCTCCACACGACGTAAAGCTCGATACAGAAGGGACAACTAAACGCTTCACTCGGTCTGTCGGAGAGGCCATCTTTAAAAAAAGGACAAGCTACATCATCAATACCATTGAGCTTGTTAGAACAACGCTTATAAAATGAGAATAAAACAACAAACAGTCATCATCAGTAAAGCCTTGAATATAAACGAGCCGAATCTCTCATCGCTGTAGGGCATCATATAAAAGCCGACTGGCAAACGCAAATATTGCACCACATTTTCAGCTGCATATCAAACGAGAAACACACACACCCCATGTCTTCAACATCCCACACACACACACGTACAAGAATAAAGTTCTGTATGCAATAGACCAGGAAGGCCATCTAAAAATCTGCAGAGGGGGAAAGAAGAAGAAACAAAAAGATTTCATAGAGAAACACGCTTCAAATATTTAATGCATAAGAAGTTGACCAGAGGGACTTCTCATATTAAAGGCAAACAAAAGAAGAAATTAAGCGGGAACTTCTGTGATCCTGAAGTTGCACCTCTCGAGAAACTCAAAATGCCTTCGATATTCATATATTTATTTTCTGTGCTGCTCCCCATAAACATTTTGCTCCTCTATGAGTTTCTAGAACATGTATCCATCTAACTGCACGTCTACAGCGTTCACAGGGAGTGTGTGTGTGTGTGTGTGTGTGTGGTCTTCAGTAGCGCTGATGAAGGCTGTGGGCTTTACCCTGGGCTCAGGGGCATTATGGGATGTTAGAGCGGCTGCAGGACTGTGCGTGCGGCGTCACCGTTCCCTCCGGCCTTCTCCAGCTCCGACAGCTCCTCGAACACCTCTCTGAACACACACACATATGGCAATAGATGTATTAGGCTGCTGTCACTCTTTCCTAATGTTATCTATGTCAAAATTGAGTTGCTAGTAATTGCAAAAAATGCTGAGTGTCGACGAGTAACTCTGAAGAACCACAGAGGCTGCTTAGCAAAAACAAGTTAATGTCAAGCCCTGAAGTGAAGCCCTGCTCTTCCACAGTATTAGACATCTAGATCATGATCACCACAGTTAAAGCCACACATGACCTCAATACCACGGCCAAATATAACTCTGTTTACTATGGTATTTGTATGGAAAAACAGTAGCCTAAATACATTCAGTATAAAGTGCACAGATGCTACAGCTTAAAGGGACAGTTCACACAACAATGAAAATTATCCCATGGAAATTATTCCGTCCGTCTGCCAGAAGCCAGTTATTATAGAAGCCAGTTATTATAGAAGCCAGTTATTATAGAAGCCAGTTATTATAGAAGCCAGTTATTATAGCAAATAAAGTTTTAAACATGGATATTTCTCTTACAAAAACCCATGGCTTCACTTCAGAAGGCCTTGATTACATATCAATACATGCCTAAATTGTAGGGATGTCCCGATACCACTTTTTCACTTCCGATGCCGCAGCTTTGGCTATTTGCCGATACCGATCCGATATTTTTATTTTATTCCTGAACTAATACTACTAATAATAAAATATATGGAAGCACTTTGCTCAATTAGCCACATAAGAACATCTCACTCAAATGGAGAACAAACACTTCTCCAGTATATAGTCCACAACAGCAGCTGATGATGAAAGACTGACACCCTTTACTCAAAAGACCTGGAGATATGTGTGGTAATTGTGCCTGAATGAATTTACAATTAATTTGCTATATTTCAGATCAATATATTTGTTTCCTTAATTTTAATTAACTTTATTCTCATCTTAATTATAAATGATTTCTGTATAAAATAATACTACCATTAAAAACACATTTGATTTTCTTTTTTAATCAATGTAGAATGTGTGACTTAAAAATAAACAGATTAGTGCTCTGAGGACAAGAAATGAAAACCAATGCAATATAATAATTTTTGCTTTTAAACAGTGTGTGTGTGTGTGTGTGTGTGTGTGTGTGTGTGTGTGTGTGTGTGTGTGTGTGTGTGTGTGTGTGTGTGTGTGTGTGTGTGTGTGATTTTGGTTGGTTGACAGTTGTAGGTTACAGTTTGACAAGAGTTTACAGTTTGACAAAAGCACAATGTTGTGTTTTACACTAATGTAAGAAGGCTAAACACTGCAGTTTTAATGATGTCCTGTATGAACAAAATGACGGAGTATGTTTTTATGTTTCCACTGTTCGATCGCGCCCGCGCCCCTCTCTCTCTCTCTCTGACACACACTCCAGCATTGCAATCTTGACATCACAGCCTGTTCCTTATGCTGCATTCACACCAAACGCGAATAGAGCGTCAAATTCGCGTCTATCGCGTGTAGTTCGACGTTTGAACATTTTGAATTCATAAAGCGAGTGTTTGAAGCGAAATAGACGCGCGTTCAGAGCTAAGGCGGGGCTACAGATGTCCCTAAAGAACCCGCATATGTCTATGCACGTATCTAACAGTAGTTCCGGATTACATTAATTAATGTGCACGCGAGTTTTATTTATTTTTATACCGTGTATTCTCCGTGTAAATCCATGCACCGAACCGTGACGCACAGGGCTCGAGACTAACGGCGTCCTATCGTCCTGGGGACGATTGAAAATGTGTTTAGGACGAACAGAAATATTCTCCAGGACGCCTACAGGACGAAACACATTTTTGTATGCGTGTTCATTTATTACTAGCCTATTAGGGTAACTTACTTAGAAAATGCCAAAATTAACCGACCAAGCGCTGACTACAACGGAGCGCGTCTTCTCGTGCTGTTACTATAGTTACTATCACTGGCCGGCTACTCACCCGGAGACTTGTTTCGCGGCACATCTATCACATGGCTTATTTTCACAGACGAAAACGAGACGATAACTAAATAAAACTAGTTTTGAATGACAAAAACCATGACGAAAATCTATTGACATTTGTCAACGAATAAAACCTAGACAAAAATGTTAGATAGTGACGATTTGGGAAGCGATCCAGTCAGAACTGATGTCCTGCGTTTGTGGTAGATGCGCACATTTGTACTGTAACGTGCTGATCTACCCAGCGGGTTTACATGCGCTGCATGTCTCATAAAACGTTAAAAAACTTAAACGTCTGGGAGAATGAGTAGAGCAGACATATAGATCTGAATAAGAGTGACGACGCAAGAAAAGAGCTCTATTCGGTACGGTTTTCTGTGCGCACACACCCGACCCGAAGCGTGCAGCCATGCACATAGACACCAATACAGCGCGCGAGTACTGAATTGAGCTCTCTTTCGTGTCTGAGTGGACAAATACACACAACATGATGTCGAAATGTCCGTTTTGGAGAGTATTCACGTAAACTATGTCGGTTATGTCTTAAACAGTTGTGAGTGTATGTGCATCAGTGCATTGGATCCGCATGTCATTGGACATGATCCGATGTCTTAAAGTGACAGTGGGTAATAAACCTAATGCGGTCTGTGTCCTTAATATTGATCAAGCAACAAAAGAAAAAGAGAAAAGCATTCACTGCTCGTTAATAGCTTTAATAATGATTCATTATATTTAATTCATACAAATATGTCTGCTGCTTGAAAGAATAAAGAATGATGATATTTTTGAGATATGTAGTCACCAGTATGTATTTGTTATTTTTTAATCCAACCAACTCAAAAACGTTTTGAGCTGTATGTATTTTTCGTATATGTAAAAAAAAACATTCTGCATGAATACAAAACAGCATTTAACTCCAGTTATTTTTTATTAAATCTGTTTTTTACCTGTTTACAGATAACTACTTTGAATGGAGCTAAATAAATATAATAATATATATCATAAACATTTTAATGGTGTTTTTATTATGTAACTAACAACTATAGATGATAATAACAAAGTACAGAAACAACATGTTTATTTTGGGACGGTTGACATTCACTTTAGGACGGTTCAAATCGTTTTTCAGGACGGTTCCAGGACGGAGGTGAAAAAAGTTAGTCTGGAGCCCTGGTGACGCACGTACGGTTTCGGTTCAATACGAATACATGTACCGTTCCACCCCTAATAGGTACTGATCATATTTTTTTCTCCCCTCCGATATCCGATCTAGCGTTCTGGGCCAGTATCGGCACGATACCGATGACGTGGATCGGATCGGGACATCCCTACTAAATTGATGAATATCCCGCATTCCTGCCACAAGACCGTGGTGCAGTTAGAGTTACTACAGTAAATCCATGGTAAATAAGTGTGATTTGTAGATTGAAGGCCTTCAGACTGTATCCTGTTTCTCCTGTCCGTCAGTGCCGTTTCTTCTGGCTTTAGTTTAAATCACCGAGACGTGTGTTGTATAGCGAGTAAACGCTTATGCTAGTTAGTTAGCGCTGCTCTGCCGTTTGAACTGAGCCGAGCGGATAAATGGTGTGTGTGACGCGGTTCAAATGAGCTTCATTCTGCTTTTGGCGCATAAACATTATCAAACATTCATAAAACTCTTTGAAAATTATAATCGCGATAATTATCGTTATCGTTATATCGTCCAGCCCTAGTTTAGTACTCAAAGTAAGAGAAAATCAGAAATGTCAGTGAAGTTGCTGAAATAAAATGAGTTCAAGTAAGGAGATTGTTTTATGATTTTAATTAATAAAATGTAACCTTAACTATTATAAGGCCAACAAGAGTATGAGAGTATTGCGTACGTGTGGTTTCAGGCATTCCCACATTTTAGTATGAAAGTTATTGTCGAGTTTGCTCATGCCAGCACGGTGTGTGTGTGTGTGTGTGACTGAAGACACTGACTTGTGCATGTAGAAGAAGATGTATCCGCTGCGGTCGCGGTCCCTCTGAACGGTGGACTCCTGCGTGCGTGAGACGTCCAGGTCGTTGTAGGTGAGCCACGACTGCTTCTTCATGTCGTACACGTCACTGATGTAATGCCCTACAGGAGCACACACACACACACAGCAGCCGGTCACACACACACACTCAGTCTGCAGTGCAGCAACACGAGGGTGAACCTGCAGTACCTGACGAGGAGCTGCTGCCGATGTGGCTGACCACACTGATGAGCCGGAACGAGTTGGGCAGCTCTCCAGTCTACAGGACAAACCACAGGCATTAACACCACACACCCACACACACCCACACACACACACACACACACACACACACCCACACACACACACACACTGCCACTCGGAGACCTACAACATGCTTAGGTCACCTGACTCGCCTGTATCTAACCCATTATAGAAGTCAGCTTCAAGTGCCTTGTATCATTTTAAACAGGACAACTTCAAGTTTCAATCTAGCTCATTTAAATCCACAATTGTACATTTATTTTGCCTGGGAATGGATTTTTTTTTTTACACAACCTCCTGAAGTTTGGATTTCTTTCCCTTTAGAACGTTATACTTCGATATTCTAGATTTCCAGATGAAATCGTCTACATGCAAAAATCCCTAAGCAACTTATAGCCATTTATTACAACATTATTTTAGGCACTTTTCAGTGAAAAACAAACTTTTTATTTACTGAATGTACAAAAAAAGTTCAGGAAGTAAATTGAAACATTGTTATATGATAACAGAACACTGAAGCCAAGTACACATATACATTATACATACATATATTTAATCTGAAAATGAACAAGCGCACACACACATATAGTGCAAGTAGTGTAAACAATTGTAAAAACTGTCTTGTGCAACAAAAATATTTTCACAAACTATATTACGTATACGAACCGCGATTCCACTGGGACATTGTGTAGCGACTTGTTTTAAAACAAATTTCAGTGCCTCATCCGATGTGTAAAGTAGTTTTATACTTGTCTTTGATTTGTGTTACGCTTTCTCAGAGAGTGCTCTCATGCAAATCTGTTATTGTGTGTTTGTTTTCATGCACTCACGCAAGTACTTTCACTTTATATCAGTTCAAATTTACAAAGAAAGATGCTAATTGGTGGATCAAAAGACCAAAACCTGTGTTTATTGTTTGAGTAGATGATAGTTTCAACCAATCTGGGTACGGGGGCGGGACTAAGCATCAACAATCATTCCTGTTCGGCTCAGAGAAACAAACCACATGGGTTACTTTGACGAATCAATGCTGATCAAAACCTGACAATCACGTTCACTACGAGGCCTCTGAATGTCCAACTGAGACAAACTATACCACTGAAAAGCAAAGAATCTCCTCTTTACAGGACTTTTTAAAGCATCCTGATTGGTTTAGAGGTTCATAAGTTATTAAGACATTTAAGAACAATAGTTATGTCTGGCTGCGGGCGGCTGTCTCGGTTTTTTAGGGTGATAAGTCGAAGGTTTTACAATTTCATCATTCATACTGGATCTTAAATGGGTGTTTGGTCTGATTCGTCAATCATATCTGAAGAAATCATATAGTTTGTTGTGTTTATCAGTATTATCACTTGAAATATGTGTTCAATGCGTTTCTTTGTCTCAGTGTAGCTGACTTAGGTTCACCTTTTTGTTCTTTCTGTAAGATGTGAGCAAAGTCTAAAGTCCCACTAGACCAGGGTTCCTCAAACTCGGTCCTGGAGGGCCGCTGTCCTGCACAGTTTAGCTCCAACACTGATCAAACACACCTGATCAAGCTAATCAATGTCTTCAGGATCACTAGAAACTCACAGCTAGGCGTGTTTGATCAGGGTTGGAGCTAAACTGTGCAGGACAGCGGCCCTCCAGGACTGAGTTTGAGGAACCCTGCACTAGACAGACCGCAGTGGAACAAGATGTTCTTGTTAAAACTATACTTAAATATAAAGTGTGCAGAAAAGACATCTGGCTCGACGAAAGAGGAAGAAAAAGCAGTTTCTCCATGTTCTGTATTTGTATTAACATGAACAATTTCAAATTCTTTTACGAATCAATGCTGATGAAAACCTGATGACCCAATCACGTTCACTACAGAGCTTCTGAATGTCCAACGGAGACAAACGACACCACTGAAAAGCCGTGAATCTCCTCTTTACGGGACTTTTTAATGCAGACCGATTGGATTACGGGTTCAGAAGTGATTAAACACAGACGCACCTCAGCGTTCTTCTTGAGCTCTTCCGCTTCAGCCTCACTGTACTCCATATCCAGGCCGTCTTCATTGCCCGAGTCATCATCGGAGCACAGCAGCTCGGGCAGGGAGTTATTGAACTCTACAACAACAGAAACACACACACACGTTCACACACACACACAAACACTCACAGTAAAACAGAAGTCATGTGAGGCAGAACATCACGTCATACTGACCTTGCAAGCTGAGCTCAGTGGCTCTCTTCAGATCATCATCTTCTCGCATCTCTCTCGCCTCCTGCGCAATTAACAGATAATATCCCCTCATTATACAGCAACTGTCCTCATGATCAGTTAAAGCTGTGCTGACGTCAAACACCAGCAACACTGGACAGTTACAGCTGGTAAGAGTGTGCTGAAAAACTAACACTATATGTCCGTGCCATTTAACCCGAAATAGAGAAAAACAAAACAAAACATCTCAGCCATGTTTTATTGAAGTGCCCCCATTATGCTTTTTCAGATATTCCCTTTCCTGTAGTGCGTAATAAAGCTGTGTGTGAATGTAAAAGGTCCGCATAGATTCAAACATCTATTTAAGTGCAGATAATAAAGTCGTCTCCTAAAAGAAAGTGATTCTGAGATGAAACGAGTCGTCAGTCATTCCAGTCTTACTTCCAGCTGAATCTACGTGTGTTTGTTACACATTTGCATAATGCCAGTCTATGATCTTCATTGGCTGCTGGTGAACAGCGTCTACTTATACCTCAGACACTGTAGTTTATCTGAGACTGGAAGAGTTTGATTAACACTGTAGTTGTAATGAGCGTTTGGTCAATCACAACAGACTGGGCCGTCTGACCAATCAGAGCAGAGTAAGCTCTCAGAGAGGCGGGGTTTAGAGACCGAATCCTTGATCAAACTGTTTCAGACACTGAGAGAAAAGAGCTGATGATGCAGTGGATCTCATCAGACTGAGTGTTTGATCTTGGATGCATGTAAAACTATTGCAGGAGACACAACAAAAGCCTTTAAAATAGCATAATAGGGGCACTTTTAGCTTTAGCTAAACTAAATGTTGATTCTTTATTAAATGATATGATGCATAATTACCTCTAAAGTTCAGTTGTGATTCAGTTTATCAGCATATTCTACAAACATGCCGAAGACACAAATGTGATTGGAGAATTTAGCGAAACACTGACGCAAACACACAGACCAGGTTTAAAATGCACAGGATCAAGGACTGTAAAATCCACAACACAAATAGATCATGTAAAGGATGTATTGATAGACAAAGGTTCTAAAGTTCTGTCTGATGCTTCATATACAGAATCATGGATCATTTTATGGATTTAATAAAAATTTTATTCATTGTTTATTTTGATTACATTTTGTGAATTAAACCTTTCAGGAATATACTTTCTCTAAAAAATGTTTTAAATAAACTCATTAAACATGATAGTATTACGCAATAATTTAAGGCATTTCTACTTTTATAGAACCTTTTTGACATAAAGGCTTTTAGCGCCGTCAAATAACAATTAGAATTTTGAATATTCGTCAAAAATAAAATAAAACTGCACATCAGTTGTATGCACTATTGTCACCTAATTTTCCTTACACACACATTAAGGATATTATATTTTATTGAAGAACAAATGCTTAAAAAGTAAATGCACTTTAAAAAGTGAATGTCGTTTCATTTCAATAAAAGATGCGATGCTTGATTTGGTTTATATTATTGCGTTCGCATGCGTCCTCTTGAGGACATATGAGACAATACAGCACTTTTATCCTCTAATATTAACTATTGCCTTTAGAATTCAAATATAATTCAAACTTTGCTCATATTTAAGAAAGAAATTGGAATTTAGCTTTTCAGCCATTTTGACAGCGCTAACGAGTCATTTACAAAAGTTGTATATAAAACCCTAGGGTTCCTGACTCAGTTGTCTTCCTCTGAAGGCGAGTGTGTGTGCGGGCGTGTGTGCGGGTGTGTGTGTGTGCGGCTCTCACGTGTTCCTGCAGGCTCTGGGCGAGTGCCGCCTGCAGCTCCTGCTCCTCGCGCTCCTGCTCCAGACTGAACTGCTGCACCCAGTCCAGCTCGCCCGGCGCACCCTCAGGCGTCTCGTTCTCCTTGTTCTCATCCATGGTCAGATCCAGAGACTCCAGAGCATCTACACACAACACAGCTCGTGCTCAACGCTGAGAATATGCACACACTTCATGTGGTCATGAAGTCTACTGGCATGTCAAGTCACCTTTATTTATATAGCGCTTTTTACAATACACAGAGTTTCAAAGCAGCTTCACAGTGAAAATAATACAACAGAGTTTGTTTCTAGAAGAAAATAGCATCACAGTCCAGCTTTAGTAAGTTCAGTGATTTTCTGTTGTAAAAAAAAAAAAAAAATTTAGTTCATTTAGATATAGAGATGCACCGATTGATCGGCTGGTGACCGGAATTGGCCGATTTTCACGTGATCGGCCATGACCAGCGACCAGCCGGTCAGTCTGATATATGCCGATTTTATACCGGTCAAATGCACTCGGGCGCCGCATGATTAACCTTGGGATTTTTATTTCTGTGCCCCTGAGAGTACGGCGCCACGTTTAGCATGTTCAGTGACGTCACATCACTGCCAGATTCAAACTGTGCTTTCGCGCGTTGGCTGGCGCTGAGCCAGAGTCGGACGCGTTCAGCGCTGTCATCACAACTAAGCAGTGTTTTCAACCTAATAATGTTTATTTTAGGTTTCAGATATTTAAATACACATAAGCACGAGTAAAACAATACATTTGGAGTTTGTAAAATACACACTGATGTCTGTGAAGCAGCAATAACAATCTATTCAAATATAATTTGCCGACATGTGTTGACGTTATTCATATCAGACAAACACAGTGGAAGTAACTATAAAGTTTACTCTATTCTTCTCAGTTCACCGGCCACTTTCTTGCATTTATTTCGGGAGAAACTGATGAATTCACGTGCTGTAAATCCGACTGACAGGACAACATTGCGGACGCCCATCTCATGTTATAGATCAAGATTATTTATAAAGGTTTTTAAACGACCAAACACACTCACTTACACGTATTTGAGAATCGGAATATCAGATAGGCTAGTTGATGACATGGTAAGCAAGTTTGTGAATATTTTGAATAAAAAAGGAAAAGCGAAATAGAAGCGATACATACAGTATTATTGTGGCTGCGGTGTATCGCGTGACGCGTCGCCATGGAAACATTAAAGGAAACGTTCGCCTTGAAAAAACTCACTCGGGGGTGGGGGTGTCAGTTAGAATATTTTAAACTTACGCGTGAAAGGGTTAAAGAAAAGATCGAAAATAAATATTGGTGTGTGCTGTAAAGTGGTTAGAAAAAAATTAAATCGGAATCGGCTAAAATCGGTATCGGCAGGTCAAACTCAATGAAAAATCGGAATCGGCCTACAAAATTGTGATCGGTGCATCTCTATTTAGATAGATAGACAAAAGCCAATGGCGAAAAAAGGCGCCAGTGCCAGACTGGAGGAAGCTCGAGTGTGAAATGGAGCCTGATCTCTAGTTAAGGCGTGGGTTTACCGGCCGGCTGTCTCTCCGCCTCCAGCAGGTCCAGGTGTTGCGTGGGGTCGTGTCCCTCAGCGTCCCCGAAGCCCGTGTCAGGGCTGCTGGTGGGCTCGTCCTCGGGGCCCGTGGGGACACTGGTGTCGTGCCGACTCAACTCCAGCACTGCCGCCAGCATCTCCTCATCATTGATGCCGTTAAACTCAGACTGCTCACTGTGCTGCACCTGGGTACATGTGGAGAGAGAGGTGGTCCGATTCATTTTGGCGAACATTAAATTTGAACAGGGGTGAAAAGTTCAGGGTCAGTAAGATTTTGACCAGACCAATCAGAGCAGAGTAGACCAATCACAACAGACTGGGTCATCTGACCAATCAGAGCAGAGTAAACCAATCACAACAGACTGGGTCATCTGACCAATCAGAGCAGAGCAGACCAATCACAACAGACTGGGTCATCTGACCAATCAGAGCAGAGCAGACCAATCACAACTAAATGTGAATGATAACAAGGTTTTTTTCCTTGTTGGAATCAAAATAGGAATCGTTAAAATTGAAATGATATCCATCCCTCCTCGTGACATGACAGCTTGTGACAGCTTTGTGGATTGTAGTTTGTTGCATAAATGTTTGATTTGATTTACAAAGGCCGTGTGGACTGACTCCAGCACTAGACTACACCACTCTCCCCCTCACCTCGTCCGTCCTGTCGTCTTCTGGATGAAGTCTGCGACCGACTTTCCTGACCAGCTCCTCCTCACTGTCAGAGTCGCACAACACACTCCCCGAGCTCTCCGGCTTTACAGAACCTTTCCTGTAACACACACATTTACAGCACATGAGTATGAACACACCAACGTTAGGGCAGTCACGATTCCTGGATTTATATTTGTGTGTGTGTGTGTGTGTGTGTGTGTGTGTGTGTGTGCAACTGCAACGTGTTTAAGTTACTGTTTATTAAAATTAAGGAAAACAAATATATTAATCTGAAATGTAGCAAATTAATTTTCAATTCATTCAGGTACAATTACCAAACATATCTCAAGGTCTTTTTATTAATTTAATTAATAAACTAATTATATAAAACTATTGTCAGTGCACTACAAATAAACTGGTTCTATGCCTTTACTTTATTAATAAAACTTATTTAAAAAATACAAGGCTTAAGTGATTTATTTTCCTTTGGTGGTCCAGCCTGAGACAAGCCTTCTGCATTTCTGTTTCGCTTTTCCCTCCATTGTACCGAACTCGTACCGAACCGTGATGTCTGAGCCGAGGTATGAACCGAACCGTGACATCTGTGTACCGTTCCACCCCTAATAATGTTTAAAATCATAATATAGCAGTGCTATTGGGAAAATCTGCGATTCAGTTCAAGAACCCAATATTTACTTACTTTGATACTTTATTTGAACCAATTATTATTGCTTATTATTTATCTGTATTTTAAGTCATTTTAAAGGCTGTTGATCACTTGGATCTTTTTTGTCACCACAATTTTTTATACGATTAATCGATGAAATAATCGGTAGAATAATCGATTACTAAAATAATCGAGACTCAAGGCTGAATATGACCTCAGCATGCACATCATCATCATCATCATCATCATCATCATCAGAGGGCCGCTCTCACCGTAGTGTCGAGGAGTTGACGGACTGTGACGTCTTCAGGGTCCTGGAGCTGAAACGAAACGAGCCGTTAGCGAGTGTGAGGGCGCTACGCTACACAACAGTCCACAGTAAAGTAAGTCCACCGTAAGTTAGAATAGCCTTTAGCTCTTTGAGTGCCTTGAAAGGAGCCTATAAATAACAGGTATTATTATAGTAATGATGATCATGAGTGTGAGGTGTGCGCTCACAGGGCGGCCTGCGCGCTCCAGCCGAGGCTGAGAGGGGGGCGTGTGACGTCGGTGCAGTGGGACAGCAGCGTCAGGTGTTTGGGGATCAGCACCTGCTGGCCCAGCTTGCTGTTCACAGACAGCTGAGTGTTGTAGCTGTAGCGCTTCAGGTGGAGGATCAGCACCCTGCAGACACACACACACACGTCAGGCCTCGTGTACACACACGTCAGGGCTCGTACACACACACACACGTCAGGGCTCGTACACACACACACACACACGTCAGGGCTCGTACTTACACACACACGTCAGGGCTCGTACACACACACACACACACACACGTCAGGGCTCGTACACACACGGTCAAGTGAAATTACAGGACTTTCCCAGCACTACTTTTGGGGCTTTCAAGGACTGTAAGCAGAGATCTCACTAATCAAACAATATCTTTATTATCTTTCAAATTCTAAACGAGGTAAATAGATTAATAAAAATAAACTAATAAAGCAAAATGGTACAAAGTGTAGCACATGCAATGACTGTGTGAGAATACTTTAATCATTGAAAGGATACTATGACAGAGATATCGCTTTTTTATTTATTGAACTGATTTCCCCCTCATGATTATATGATTGACATGAAGAATGAAAGCTGTATCATACACTTAGATATTTATGAGTAATATCTCACTCATAGCCATGCGAAATGGCTCTATATCTGTATCAGACGGGCTGCAGCGTTGATTTTTGTTTTATCGATTAAATTAAAACCCTAATTTCACATGTATTGTCAGTCTTTCAATAATTCAAGTGATTTTTAAGTACCTTTTCATAAATATGGCTGTTTTCAAGGGTTTTCCAGGACTTAAAATTCAAATTCAAGCACTTTAAGCAGCTTGTACGAACCCTGTCAAATGTGTGTTTTCAACAGACCCACAATTCAAAGCTTCTAAAGTACGCATGTGTGTTAATCCCAACCTGGGAAGCCGGCTAAATTTGTGAGAGACGGTCGCTGCTTTTCCACTGCATTTTTCACAGGAATACTCGATCTCCTCCATCTAGAAACACAAAGTCAGAAGGTGATGAGAATTGTATCATATGAAAAGTACCATATAGTGAAACAGAAGTCAATATCCACACACAAATGAACCTCGCACTGACTGTCAGTCACAAGCATTGCTTTTACAGGCGTTATAAAGCATCAGGGAAAAAATAAAACCTCAAAACTGCTTTATAAAGCCTGACAAGATTTCAGGAAAACCATTCAGTAGAAGTGACAAAATTAAGGGTTAAACGAGTTGGACTTAAAGGGGTCATCAGATGCAAAATTCACTTTTACATGGTGTTTGCATATGAATGTGTCTTTGCAGTGTGTGGACGGCCACCATACAACGAAGAAAATCCATTCACTCCTTTTTTTTAATCCTCAAAAAGTCTAAACACTCAATAATAAAGCCGTTTGGATTTTCTGAGCACTATGATGTCATAATGCTCATGCTCCGCCCACAAGCACTGAACGACTGTCCCGTATTAGCATATTTCTGCCCTCAGCCAATCAACAGGGGGTGGGGTGAGCAGTTGCTCATTATCATTTAAAGAGACATGCACCGAAACGGGTCACTGTGTTTTTGAGGAGGTTAAAGGGTGTGTTACACAACCATTGTGGAATTTTAACCAAAGTATATTATAAACTTTACATGAACACCCTAAAGTGTCACACCAACTTGTGGACAATGGGCATCTGATGAGCCCTTTAACAGTTGTTTAGAGTCAGGAATGTTTGGACTGAACCGTACTGGTCAGTCTCGTGCGAACAGGCCTTTAATGTTTGGCTCGTTCACATTCGACAGCGATCATGACGAGGCTCACCCTGAAGAAGAGGTCCAGAGAGTCCTGTATGGACCTCATCAGGAGTGTTTTCTTGCGTCGAGGAAGGTCGATGGACAGATCATTGAACTGCTCCCGCTTCGTCACCACTTCTCCACAGCTGCGCACCGAGGGGGAGACACCAGAGTGAGTTAGTCATGGTTTAACATAACACCAGCAGCGATGGCTATAGGTCATGGCAATCAACAGATTTACATTTTTAAAATAATTATGATTACACCCAATTCAAAACATTGTTTACAATAATTTAACAATTTTCTTAAAAACAATCAATATACAAAATCAGACACACATACCAATACTAACAACAGTAATAACATTTACATAGAATCTCTCAATTTAAAATTTGTCCGAAATTCTCAAAAAAACTTCCAGGAGAAACCTTTTAAAAAATGTCCATTAATATATTTTCTGAATAAAAACGTTGTCTAATATCATTTAATAAAAAAAGGACATTCTATTAAAATATGTTTTACACTCATGACATTCTTCCACTAATCACAAACCGGTTTCTCTTCCCCTTTCGAGGACCGAGTTATTAAGCGTCCGAGACAACACGTGTGTGAGTGCAGTTAGGGCTGGGCACATTTTTTTATTTTTCGATTAATCGTTTTTCAAAATCGATTCTCAAAGCCATGAACCGATTTTTTCCATATTTATTCATCCATCACCCAAACGCCAGTATTAGCTTCCCCTCCACTGTTCATAGGCTCATGTTACAGCTAACACTGTGAGATCGTATGTGTGTTTCATCTTAGACATAAGATGACCTGATGCTGTTTGATCAAGGCGTCTGTTCTCACTCGTCCAACTTTCAGCAGCAATTTTTCATCTTGCATCAAAATCCTGTCTATTCATTGTGCCTTTGAAATATATAATTATTAATTAACCACTTGTAAACTTATGTTCACTGTTCTTTAAAAAAAAAAAATATAGGATTTGTATTAAATCTATATTCATGAGTCGAATCGGGAATTGAAAATTGAATTGAGAGATAGTTTTAGAATAATGCCATGTCAGCATCTAAGGCTATTTTCATGGCAAAAATGCAATTCCAATATAAATACAACAAAACCAAGTAAACAAACACAATATATATTTTTTAATTAACATGATAAAAAAAAAAATCCAAAAGCTTTTCAGGCATAATCTGACTAAATAAGCCCTTAAGTGAAATAACTTCATAAAAGAGCATTTTACTTGTATTAAACCCAGGACAGTCCAATCAAATGTGTTTTCCAGAGAGAGGAATCTTACAAACATGCATAGAGTTGGTCTTCATCTTTAAGCAAAAAAGCCAAGCTTGTGTGACCTACACGGCATCTGCTGAACACCACCGGATCAGATCTACATGACCTCTGCTGAACACCACCGGATCAGATCTACATGACCTCTGCTGAACACCACCGGATCAGATCTAGCTTTAAGAGCGATTAAAAGTCTGTGTGAACTTTCCGGATGAATGTCATAGCTTATTACTCTTGCACGTGTCCCACTCCTCCTGCCACCTATCCACTATATACACCGGTTAATCATGGGTCTGATATCTGAGGGAGGAATATGACATTCATGAACTTTCGAACTGAGAGCTTGCGAAGGGACACTGAATCGATGCCCATCTCGAAGTGCTTGATTGGCTCACCTCTTGCATGTGATGGTGTGCTGCACCTCGAACTCCATGTTGACGGTGACAGGGCAGGTGTAGACGCGCGAGGGGTCCGCCTCCTCCGCCAGCCGCGCGCTCTGAGGCTCGTCCCAGGCCCACGGCTCACTCTTGCAGCTCTTGTTGATCTTCTCCACGTCCTCCTTCAGCTGGTCCAGACACTGGCTCAGGAACTCATGGGCATCCTGGGAAAAAACACACCATTGGCACTCACGTCATATGAACATTACGTACCCGTTCACACCAAGAACGAGAACTTTATTAGCATCCACACTAGGGCTGTCAAATAAAAACGTAATATTCGTTGAATAAAAACAAAACAACTGCACATTTGAATGCTAAAACCGCGCATTTTTGGTGTGTCGAGGCACGCGAGACATGATGATGTAACGGACGCGGCGTGTTTTAGTTAGTTTAGCCAGTTCAGCGCGGTGAGGCTGCGATGCTAATGTGAAAAATGCGAAAAGCCCACCAGACGAAAACACTGTTCATGGGAAAAATCGTGCAACGACCATTTTCAGAGCTGAGTGTGTGTGTGTGTGTGTGTGAGTGAGTGAGTGAGTGAGTGAGTGAGTGAGTGAGTGAGTGAGTGAGTGAGTGAGTGAGTGAGTGAGTGAGTGAGTGAGTGAGTGAGTGAGTGAGTGAGTGAGTGAGTGAGTGTGTTTTCATCAGCTGGAAACTCTGTCAACAGAAAGCGCTCCGCACTCGCTGAGATCAAGCTGAGCGTCTGGTGTTTTTGATGATCATGAATATGAAGATGTATGTAGATTAGGGGTGGAACGGTACATGTATTCGTATTGAACCGAGACGGTACGGGCGTCACGGTTCGGTGCATGAATACACACGGAGAATACACGGTATAAAAATAAATAAAACTCGCGTGCAAATTAATTAATGTAATGCGGAACTACTGTTAGATACGCGGGTTCTTTAGGGACACCTAATAGCTCCGCCTTAGCTCTGAAGCTCCGTGGCTATAACTTATGGGCTATAATCATAGACATAATATCTATGGCTATAATCATAGACAGGCTATAATGGACAGGCTGCGATGTCAAGTTTGCAATGCTGGAATATGTTGTGTGTGTGCCTGCGTGCGCGCGCGTGTGTGTGTAAGTGTGCACGTGTGTGTGTGTGTGTGTGTTCAGAGAGGCGCGGACGCGATTGAACAATGGAAACATAAAAAAAAACATACTCATTTTGTTCATTGGACATCATTCAAACTGCAAAGTGTTTACTTATATTTGTGTACACTCGTAATAAAACACAACATTGTGCTTTTGTCAAACTGTAAACTCTTGTCAAACTGTAACCTACAACTGTCACCCAACACAGAGTAAGTTACACATTCTACATTGATTAAAAGAAAATCAATTTTTTTTTTAATGGTAGTATTATTTTATACAGAAATAAATTATTTATAATTTAGATGAGAATAAAGTTAGTGTTATTAAAATTTTAAGGAAAACAAATATATTGATCTGAAATATAGCAAATTAATTTTAAATTCATTCAGGTACAATTACCAAACATATCTCAAGGTCTTTTTGTCTTTTTATTAATTTAATTAATAAACGAATTATATAAAACTATTGGCAATGCACTACAAATAAACTGGTTCTATGCATTTACTTTATTAATAAAACTTATTTAAAGAGACATTTATTTTCCTTTGGTGGAACAGCCTACAGACATGCACAATAAAAAAAAATTGCCTTCTACATTTTTGTTTTGCTTTTCCCTCCATTGTACCGAACTCATACCGAACCGTGATGTCTGAACCGAACCGTGACTTCTGTGTACCGTTCCACCCCTAATGTAGATTGCCTTTGATTTTTCATTCAGTGGTCAGTTCTGAGATTTTGGGCTAGTTTACTCCTTCAATATGTGATCTTTCAAGCTGTTATAAAGAAAACGCTGAAAATATACATTAAGATGTTTATTTTATTACATTGTTTTTACTTGCGGCTGTAAGTTTCTCCCGAATTTACCAGGAAGCTAGTATTCCAACACGACATGCGAGTTCTGTCTGTTCACTGAAGTCTGTCATGACCGGTGTCGTTGTAAAGCTCTGAGTCTCCTGTATAACGCTATGTAACCCAAATATGGGCATTTCCTTTCTATCAGTAACCAATCGTGAATGTCCAAAGGGGGATTTAAAGCAAACGACGAAATCTCATTTAGAGCTGTTTAACTCTTTAACTGCCGTTTTCTCAAAATGAGTTTGTCATTCTCCAGTACAAACATCTCAGCTTGTAGCACCTGTGTACACCAAACTCTCCAGTTATACACTTAAAAGTTGCGGTAGATTTTTTATAGATAAGATTAATTATGTTACTAACCATGGAAATCTGACTTTAGATTTTAAACTTATGATACACTTTTTATCATACTTCCCATTTTTATGTCTGATGGTGACTAACTTTCCATTCCAGATCTAACAGTAAAACAAAATAATTCATACTTCCTTTTATTTAGGATGTAGCCACCAGACGAACTTTCGATATGATCTAACCTTCTAACAAACTTTTGACTCAGTGTAACCTTGGTCTAATGGAACTTTGAAAATGGATTTAATGTTCTTTTTATTTTGACTGTATTGTGAAATGATTGACTGGAATATTAACCCCTTACAATGTTTTTGATATTTTGCTGATGTAGCTAACAAAGGGTAATGAAAAGGGGGGGGGTACCCTATTCACCTGTAGTGTCTCGCCTTAAGAAATTCAAATTTAGCTTCTTCGCTCATCAGCTGTTCAGTTTGCCTAGACTCCGGCTCAGTTTCAAAATGAAGCCAAAATATTTTAAAACTTCTCATCACACGGTCTCCTACACTGTTTTGAGCCATTGCTTTAGCAAAGTAGCACTAAACGCACTAAAATCTAATATGGCTCTGTGCTCTCATCAAACCACATAAGACTGCGACTCGAGTATGTGATGCACTTTCCTCACAGGATCAGCTGGTGACCCGGTGTTTCCCACGTCTCAGAGCGGCTCGGCTCACAGTAAGTGAACGCAGTGAACCTCATCTCTGCGTGTGTGTGTGTGTGAGCTTATCGGGCATTAGCGCCACCAGTTACGAATTATTTCCACATTTGCATAATTTCCTATATTTTTGTGGAAGATAACAGCGTTTTACTAGATTTGCAATGAGACTTTTTTTAAACCCATTTTTCACAGAAATGGTAGTTTTCCGACAAAATAAAAGATCTTCCAAGTGTAGAAATTAGGACAGAAGTACTGTAATGTTGGCTTTCTAATACACCAGCGTCAATGTACTGTAGACGGAGACACTGCATCAACAACAAATAGGGTCGAGTCCACTTTAAAGTTCAGGTTCATGTCAATTCACTGCCTTTTTAATTAAATTTTCACACAGAACATGGATATATTAGATTATTATAATACATATATATTTAGGTTAGCATATGGTCCTCGGTGTGAATGGGTCTGAAGTCAAGACAGGAAGATGTGAATGTCTTACGTTCTGCATGTACCCAGAGAAGCGCTCAGCTGTCGAGGAGATGGCGCTCTTCACTCGCCGGAGAAGATCTTTCTTCACTTCTGGAGGAGAGACGTCTTTCTTCGCCAGCAGATGAGCAAAACGCCTTCATGTGGAGACAACAGCCAATCATCATCAAGCTCGTCAGACAGTGTATAAACTGTTTTCAGTTTTTAGTACGACTGCACGATTAATCGCAATTTACATGTAGTCACACTTATATCGAGTTGGCTTATCGTGATTATGAAATCACAAATGCTGTGATTATTGTTAATGCGCAGCTTGTCATCGATGTACGGCTCTGTAAACACGGCTCTATCTGAAAGCACTGTGAGTTTGAGTCACTTATTACGTGCATTTGAAAAAGCAACACGCGTCAAACACTGTGTTAGGGTTGGGTACCGAAACCCGGTACCTATATGGAACCGGTACCCAAGTAACCGGTTGTAACCGGACCGAATCAAAACGCAGATTTCGGTGCCACTTAAATGCCTCAGCTCGTCAGCTGTCGGTTGAAATATTTGCCATCTGGTTCTCCGAATCGGATGTAAGAAGCATCATCACCACATGTGATCGCTAGTTAACCATTCGATGCGTACGATCGTTCACACCGCTGTGATTAGAACGTTCAGATCGCGTGATCATCAACTTCTAAATTCAGCGCGTTGGCTGGCGCTGAGCGATCTAAAATAACGCTCACCTTGTGCAGGACATGCAGTAACTCAGGAGAAGTGTCGTATTTTGCCAGAGAAGGCAAAAATGGTCATATTTTTGCAAAAGAAATGCTGAAATGTAAAGCTGGTTCGTAGCAAACGAAGAATACAGACTCAGCTGTTATTAGTACTGTAACTGTTTTTTATTGTTTAGTGTTAAATTATTGTAGTTGGGTTAGGTGTCTTAGGTTCAGGGTTCATACACATTTTAACCAATACTTTTCCATGACTTTTCCATAACTTTTCCATGACTTATCGGCACATTTCCATGACTATGTATTCCTGAAAATGTCAGTCGACATTATAAGAATAAAAATATGTGTTAAAGTTTACCCTCAGAGGTTTAACAATAAAATGGATGACAATTTATGTGGTACAATCCAAAATAAAGTGCAAGATCTTTGAAGGACAGGATAAAATACATGTACAGTGTCCTCAGTATTAAAGGATACTTTAAATATGAAACTAAAACCACCAGTAGGTGGCGGCAAGTCACTGTCTTAATAAGCGAGTTGTTGGAGTCATTTATTCAACGGATTTGTTCAAACGGCTGATTCATTCAGAAAAACAAGTGATTGTTCATTGAATTGTTAAAATGATTCGTTCAAAACGCGGATTTCATTAAATAAATTTAAAACAAATCATCGATGTCTGTTGGACCACGGCTTCATTATGAAATTCTCGTCGGCGATATAAAGTGAAAATTGACAATATTGTGTCCAAAAAGTAACTCACAATGTTAACTTTATTGTTAATTTAACTGTTGTATAAAATAAATAGCACATTTGCAATTATGCACAGGAAAACGGCACTCTTGATCATGTGATATTCTAATATAACAACATAATATGATATAAATATAAGACAAAAACTCATTTGGGGACATCTATAACTGCACTGACACATCACGCAGTGAAAGCAAGCATGAGAGAAACGCGATGTCAGCTCGCACTCGCAGTGCCTCGTACATAGTTAAAACAATGATTACAATATCATAGTTCATAGACAATATCGCACACTCCTAGGCACATAAAGAATGAACTTACAATTGAACTGACATTTACTCGTTTTCTTCTCTCCTCTCGCGTGCTGGAGACATACGTAGGCTTTTATGCTGAGTATCCTCTTTCCGCTACGTTAACATTCTCGACCCACCGGTGCTTGCAAAACTTTAGCATGCTCGTGCCACTTTCCTGGCATTTCAATTAAATTTCTGTCAGCACCATATACTGTCTATGGTCAGCACCGACTTCGCCTCAGGCAACATCGCAACAAGTGAGTGAATCGGAAGTGAACTGAACGTTATGCCGCCCGAATATAAGGACATTAAGACAACGCGAAATATTTTTTTTTATTAAACAGGTTTGGTATTAATCACATATTATGCTGTGTTAAAAACAAATTCCATGACTTTTCCAAAACTTTCTGGGTCTTTTTATTTTTTCAAAACCTTTCCAGGCCTGGAATTAGCATTTTTCAAATTCCATAACTTTTCCAGGTTTTTTCAAAACGTACGAACCCTGTAGGTTTTATTGTGAATGTGTTGTGTTTTCCATTTAGGCTACTTATTTAAATATATTTAAGTATACTTTAATTTGAAAATATTGTTCGATTTTAAGAATTTTCGATTTTTATCATTTTTCAATAAAAAAGCCGTTCTTTAATGTCATTCACCATCGGTTTGAGGCTCTTCATTATTATTATAAATTTTTTTTTTAAGTATCGGTTCAGGCACCGGTACCGTTTTAAAAGTATCGATTTGGCACCGGTATCGAGAAGAAAAAAAACAGATACCCAACCCTAGTGTGTGTGTGTGTGTGTGTGTGTGTGTGTGTGTGTTGTGTGTGTGAGAGAGACGCCCTCAAACAGCGCATAAAATAAATCACAGCCTTTGCCAAATCGCGTGCGGTTTCAGTGCGATTAATCGGGCAACCCTGTTTTTTTAGTGAATTTTTAGGATTGTGTGACATGAGTTGTTAATTTGGTGATGAAAGCCCCAGACGTACTTCAGGAGGGCGTTGACGGGGACCCTCTTCCACGGGATGCCCTGCTTCAGCAGGTCGCTGGAGAACGAGGGCAGGCTGAAGAGGGACTGCAGGATGGCGTTCATATAGCAGGTGTTCCCGAGGTTGGAGAATCTGCAGGAGAAGCGAACAACAGGCATGTGATGAGCTAGAGCCAAGCGTCAGCCGGCCAATCAGAGCAATCTCGGCTTCTCTGCAGGACTCAAGAGCGTTACAGACAGACTGAAGTAACGTGTCAGAAAAATAATGTGCTTTTCAAAAGAATCAAAAGCATGATAACCTGTTCGATTACACCAGATAAACTAAATAACGAACTTCTCTGAGATTCTCTTGTTGACAACAGATTTATAAACTACGGTTAATACAAATGCAATAAAAGTTAAGCATTCATTTGATTACCACCATTTTTTATGATTTTTTTTTAAAACACATAAAACACAATCCAGGACAAAAAAATATATATATAAAAAAAGAAAATATAAGAAATGTATAACAATCCAAAAAATAGCTGCTAAACTTTAAGTGCCACATTAATAAAACGCTCCTCTAGTTTTTTTTTGTTTTTTATACGAGTAACAAGTTGACGGTCACTGAACGGTTGTTCTGAGGTAAACGTGACATTGTTCTCAAGCTGTTTTAATGACGTCTTTCTGCATATATGCAGAATATGATGTCCTGCATTTATCAACATCCCTTCTGATGTTCGTTCATGCTAATTTCATGCTATAGCTAGTAGTAAAGCGGAAGAGATTATGGGTTCACGAGCGCTTGAAGCTACAGCGATCCGTCATGCCATATTAAAGAGCGGCAAAAACACACTTATCGCTTGCATTTCATTTTAAAACAAACAGAATTTGAGCGTGAGTGTTTATTAGAAGTAACAAAGCTTATTGCGATTAATGGATCAGAAAACAGCGTAGACTAAAAGATCTCGAGAATAACAATCCATTTCAGTATCAGTTATCGTATTATTTACGATAATATCGTGATTGTTGTTTTAATGATGTGTGATCTGACATTGAGTATGTGCCTCACTTTATAAAAACACCTAGACGCATACACTTCATTATGTAGTTAGTAAAATGCAATTATAACGACCCCAATATTCAATATAAGGGGCAAAAATACCTCTGTCTTTTATATTTACATCATTTAATATAGTTAACATCACACGAAGAGTGCAGTTTCTCCAAATATCAGCATGATTACAAATGTGATATTGATTTTATACATTCCAATAAACAAGTAGTTAATATTAAGTGATAAATTAATAGAGATATTTTGTCAATATCGCACACCCCGAGTATAAGTTAAAAACAGTATTTGTTACTGCTAACGTTAGCGTCACACAGATGACATGTTTACCTGTCGTAGCTCATCCACGCTGTGCACGAAAGACTCTGCCCTTCTGCACTTGTGCTCGGGTGTTCATTCTCTGACACCAAAGATGATCCTGTGTCTTGGCGTTTTCGATCTCTCTCTCTTACACGGGCACAACTGGAGCCAGCGGTTATATTAGCATGTGTGCCGTCAGCACGGGTGTTCAACAGAGACGGGGTTTGAGAAACACTGATATTTTTCGCTTTGACATGTCTGATCCTCACTTTCCCGGTGTGCATTTTGGTGCTCAAACTCAGAGTGAAATAATGTTTTTGATGCACATCGTTTCATGTTATAACGTCAGCACAAGACATGTGCTGGGCTGCTCTCAACAGAACACGCAGGGAGAATGGCATTACACGCACATTATTAAACTTTAACATGTACACTGATATGGTGATCCAGTGGAATCTCAGCAAAATATCAATATTTTAGGAAAACTGAAACTGAAAGCATGGCACTTGTGGGGGAAGCAGCAGACTGAGCTGTACTGGCAGGGTCAGCGGGTCTCAGACACTCACCCTTGCAGCGGAGGCTGAGGCTGAGCCAGAGCCGAGGGTCTTGGCTTGTTCCAGCCACCGTAGTCCAGAGTGGGGCGCACCTTCTTAAAGGGAGTTGAGTGATTGGGTAACATTAGGCTTCTTTTGGCAGACGGACACTGGCCTGTGCTGCTGGGCCTAAAAATGAAGATTTAGGAGCACAGGGTCAGATCTCATAACTTTCAGCAAGTCATGCACTGATTCTAGTCTCAAAACCCTGAGAAATCAACAGTTCTTGGTTCGACTTACTGACATAAAGACTTGAATTCAGCACAGGACTCAATAAACTGATTAACTGTAACGACTTATGGTCTGGTGTTTGTGAACTGGCCTGCACTAGTTATTCTGTATGAACTTTGATCAAATGTACGTTATGGCTGTGATGCTGTAGATCAGTGCCTGGTTTAGAAAGTGCACAGTAGGGCTGGCAAAGAAAAATGTGAATATTCGTTGAATATATAAATAAAAAAAACCTGCACATTCGAATTTTTGGTGTGTCACATGACGACGTAACGGACGCGTGTTTTTGTTAGCAGTGCGACTACGTTGATCATTTAAAAATGGCGGGAAAAGCCCTGCTGACGAAAACACTCTCAGTTGGAGGCAAAAATCGTGCAACGACACACTTGACCAAACCTGCACATCGGTCAGAGCCGAGTGTGTGTGTGTGTGTGTGTGAGTGTGTGTGTGTGTGTGTTTTCATCAGCTGGAAACTGTCGACAGAAAGCGCTCCGCACTCACTCAGATCAAGCTGAGTGTCTGGTGTTTTGATGATGAAGATGATGATGATGATGTAGATGTAGTGAGGAGAAGTGGAGTGTTTCTGAATGTGTGTTCATGTAGTTCATTACGCTGTGTGTTGAAGTGTGTTTCCTCAGGTCACTGATGCACACACACAGTTGTATGCACTATTGTCACCTTATTTTCCTCGCACACATTAAGGATATTATATTTCATTTAATAATTGTTTCAAAAGTTAATGCACTTTAAAAAGTGAATGTCGTTTCATTTAAATAAAAGATGCGATGCTTGATTTGGTTTATATTTGCTTATTGCGCTCGCATGAGCTCTCTTGAGGACATAGGAGACAATACAGCACTTTAATCCTCTAATATTAAAGATACTGTACCTGATATATTTTTCTTCTATTTGACTAAAATGGTTTAAACCCCAAATAATATATTTTAAAAACAATCATCTGTGAAAAAAAAAAACAGGCTAGTTCCAGGGACAGAAAGTCTTGGCCAATCACATGCTCAGGAAAAAGGGTGTTGCACATATTGAACTCAGGGACAAAAATATCAATATCACATGAGCGAGTACATCATGAATCCATTTTACAAACTGTGTTTTTGTCTTATCCCAAATCACTACAGTACGCCTGTAATAAGTGTTTATATTCAGACTGGTTCGGGTCGGTGTTTATTAACCGCTTGAGCGCCAAGAGTTACGGACTTTTTGCCTTCACAATTCAAATATATTTAGATTTTTGCTAATATTTAAGAAAGAAAATCAAATGTATCCTTTCAGCCATTTTGCCAGCGCTAGTGCACATCCTGCTGAGTCACGGCTCTTTACCTGTCCAGGAACGAATGGGTTTGTGTGTAGTCTTTACTTCCTGATCGGCTCCCATAAAAGGATGTTGGCTGAAGAGGAGCAGGAGTGTGTGGCGCTGAGGAAACAAAGCAAGGATTATGTGTGATGAACCCGGTTGAGAAGCCGTCACAGCAGACACACCGTGAGTGTGAGGCACTAACCCGACGCTCGGTTCTCCTCGGACTGCTTGAGCTTCTCTTTGCAGCTGAGCAGGAACTTCCTGGACGCGTCTGTGATGGCCTTATTGTTGCTGGAAACCAGAGAAATAAAGTTTACTCTCATTTAAGGACCAAAGTTTTAAAAGATTTGTAATGTTGAATGTTCACCAAGTCTGCATTTGATCAAAAATACAGTAAAAACAACTAGCCTAACTAACGTAAATCTCAAGCATTATTAAAGACAAGTAAAGACTCAGTATTGTGTACACGTACCCTAGTTTGGGAACCACTGCTTTAACACTATCTTGCAGTGTGTGATGTGCTACGATTATCAAATCTTGTAGCGTGTGCATGTTTGAGATTTGAGAGAAGACAATCTGTAAAGATTCTCCTGGATGCAACCAGATTTCATAAGCTGATCGGCTTTACTAACCCCTAAACTTCTGCACAGCAGTGTCAAAATCATTGAAGTTCACACACACACACACACACCTAGAAGAGTCGTTCTCTTTGGGATAGTCCTCGGCCAGATCTCCATCAGAGTTCATCATCCTCTTCCTCTTCTCACTCCTACAGGACAGCAGTTTCTTTTAGCTGAGCTCAAGGCTATCAATGTGCTTTTCAAAATAACAAAAGCTAAAGTAAACTCTGAATCTACAAGCACCAATGCAAATATCTTCTAAATGTCATAATCATGTGTTAACAAGTATTCATTACCTCATTGATTCTGCCTTTATTATATTGTTTAAATTAATACATTTTTAAGCTGTGTGATTTTGTACATTTCTAAGACAGTCACCTCTGATAACATCACTCATGTGGACTCGTGCACTTTCTGTAAAGCTGTGTATTGTGAAGAGCGCTGTACAAATAAATGTGAATTGAATTGAAAAAGTGAAACAACACACTTTCTAGAGAGCCTGAACCCAAATCTAAAAGCATTGCGGGGGTGAATGTGCGCACCTGCAGCCGAAAACACCATCTAAACATCGGTAGTCTCAATATGTTTTTATCACGACATTCATAATCATTACTTTTACTGGTGCGCTGAGGCAAGCTTTGTGTTTGAGTTTGTGTGCTGACTAGGCTATAGGTATTCTATATAGGCAATTAAAGGTGATTATTATGATTTATGGCTTGTTAATATAAACGTGCGATTAGTCGACTACAGGCTTAAACGTACGACTACTAGTCGACTAGACACATCTTTAGTTGAGGGCGGCCCTACTAGAGACACTGTGCTCAAACCTAAAGCCATGTTCCTGTACCTGTTCTCGGAGAGCCCGTTCCGGCCCGGTGTGGCTGTGACCCGGCTGGGGCTCGCGAGGGGCTTTCGGGGCGTGCTGTCCTCTCTGCTGTCCAGACTGGGACGCCTCGGGGGGGTCTGGAAGAAACAACAGCTCAGTCATGTGACGTTTAGGGAAGAGTTGAAGAGTATCTGTGGCCTTGTGATGCTGTGCTACCTGTTTATCTGACGGAGAAAGACCAGAGTCGTTCTGTGCGGCGCGATTCCCAAGAACTAACCCAAAACTAGCACTTCCCTGGTTCGTCTTTAGCACTGAATGAAGGATGAAAACGACAAACACACATTAACATGACTTGCTAGAAAAGAATTGACAGTCGGGCTGTGCAACGATTAACCGCATCCAAAATAAATAAAAGTTTGTGTTAACAATGTACGATTAACCGCATCCAAAATAAATAAAAGTTTGTGTTAACAATGTGTGTGTGTGTACTGTGTCATTTTGTATATGTAAACACACACATGCATGTATACATTTAAGAAAAATTTGTTATTTATAAATAAAATATCATTATTAATCATTGTACAGCCCTAATATATACATATACACACACACATATATATACACACAGTTGACAGGGTTGTGCCGACTAGAGAGTGTAACGGGCGGACACACACACCTGCTGGTTTACCGAGCCGGACCTTTTCAAGGTATTCCTTCATTTTTTTTGCCACCAACATGTTCACTTTGTCCATCATGACAACACTCGAGTCTTTCAGGGTCAGAGTCACTCGGTTCGGGCCGTGCGTTGGATACCACGAAACCTGCTTTACATTGTGATTCAGCTGAAATAAAATAAACAAAATGAGGTTAAATAGCATTCAGAAAAACACATGTAATGCTCGTCTTAATCAGACTGTGTGTCTCTAACAGTGGTTTCTAAACCCATATTTCTAAGGTGTCTAATTGCTAAAGAAGCTGTCGTCCTCCAGTCCTTCTGTCTCTGACTGATAGTTCACACTGTTTTACCCAGTAAAAGTCTTCAGTATAACTGTACACACGTCCTCCTTCAGCTTGAGCTTCACGACTCTTTCTGTGTCAAATTTGCTCTGATTTTATCAAGGAAACGCTAGAATAACTTTGATATTGTTAGTAATATTTCAAGATGAACTTTTACCGAAGCAGTTTTACTTGATTATCATCATTTATTAGATCAAATATGATCATCAGGCTTTAGAGGAAGGTTTATTTGTTCATCTCTCAATCATTACTCTGTATGGCATTGCATTATGTTTTAAAACTACAGAGGTTTGATAAAATAAAAAGAATATATTTTATATATATATATATGGGTGTAACGACACTCAAACTGAACAACAAGTTTTTCTTCCTTGACATTTGATTAAATAGTAATTAGGTGTGTAACGGTACACATATGCGCCGTGCGAATGTTTCGTGTGTCTTCTGTGTAATGGACGAACACTGCGTTGAAGCCTAACCACCACATTAACCACCAATAATCACAATTAGCTCCGCGATTTACTTTTTTTTTTAAGAAAAAGTGTAATCTTTCAAATTCTGTCCATTTTATCACGAAATTCAAACAATTAATTTATTTTATAAATAAAGCACAAGTGAACACGATCATCTCTTCCTCAGTTACAGAATAATAAACATGATTGGACACCTGAAGGCATGCTGACAGATACGGTACTCACTGAAACGCATCATCTCTCGAGCAGTCGCTCAATCAGTGCTTCAGCGGGGGAAGACCAATATAAAACAGCTTGTAAACAATGTCACATTTACATCAGGCAAGTCATTCAGTGTCCACTAGGGGTGTGTGATATACATCGTCTGCGATATCGTAATTGTCGTTTTAACGATGTGCGATTTGACATTATCGACTATAGCCCATCCCTCACACACACCCAGAGAGTGTATGCATACTCGAGTATAGGGTTAGGGGTTAGAGTGTACGCATACTCGAGTATAGCCCATCCCTCACACACACCCAGAGAGTGTATGCATACTCGAGTATAGGGTTAGGGGTTAGAGTGTACGCATACTCGAGTATAGCCCATCCCTCACACACACCCAGAGAGTGTACGCATACTCGAGTATAGCCCATCCCTCACACACACCCAGAGAGTGTATGCATACTCGAGTATAGCCCATCCCTCACACACACCCAGAGAGTGTATGCATACTCGAGTATAGCCCATCCCTCACACACATCCAGAGAGTGTATGCATACTCGAGTATAGCCCATCCCTCACACACACCCAGAGAGTGTATGCATACTCGAGTATAGCCCATCCCTCACACACACCCAGAGAGTGTATGCATACTCGAGTATAGGGTTAGGGGTTAGAGTGTACGCATACTCGAGTATAGCCCATCCCTCACACACACCCAGAGAGTGTATGCATACTCGAGTATAGCCCATCCCTCACACACACCCAGAGAGTGTATGCATACTCGAGTATAGGGTTAGGGGTTAAAGTGTACGCATACTCGAGTATAGCCCATCCCTCACACACACCCAGAGAGTGTACGCATACTCGAGTATAGCCCATCCCTCACACACACCCAGAGAGTGTATGCATACTCGAGTATAGCCCATCCCTCACACACACCCAGAGAGTGTATGCATACTCGAGTATAGCCCATCCCTCACACACACCCAGAGAGTGTATGCATACTCGAGTATAGGGTTAGGGGTTAGAGTGTACGCATACTCGAGTATAGGGTTAGGGGTTAGAGTGTACGCATACTCGAGTATAGGGTTAAGGGTTAAAGTGTATGCATACTCGAGTATAGGGTTAGGGGTTAGAGTGTACGCATACTCGAGTATAGCCCATCCCTCACACACACCCAGAGAGTGTATGCATACTCGAGTATAGGGTTAGGGGTTAGAGTGTACGCATACTCGAGTATAGGGTTAGGGGTTAGAGTGTACGCATACTCGAGTATAGGGTTAGGGGTTAGAGTGTACGCATACTCGAGTATAGGGTTAGGGGTTAGAGTGTAGTACTCGAGTATAGGGTTAGGGGTTAGAGTGTACGCATACTCGAGTATAGGGTTAGGGGTTAGAGTGTATGCATACTCGAGTATAGCCCATCCCTCACACACACCCAGAGAGTGTATGCATACTCGAGTATAGGGTTAGGGGTTAGAGTGTACGCATACTCGAGTATAGGGTTAGGGGTTAGAGTGTACGCATACTCGAGTATAGCCCATCCCTCACACACACCCAGAGAGTGTATGCATACTCGAGTATAGGGTTAGGGGTTAGAGTGTAGTACTCGAGTATAGGGTTAGGGGTTAGAGTGTAGTACTCGAGTATAGGGTTAGGGGTTAGAGTGTAGTACTCGAGTATAGGGTTAGGGGTTAGAGTGTAGTACTCGAGTATAGGGTTAGGGGTTAGAGTGTAGTACTCGAGTATAGGGTTAGGGGTTAGAGTGTAGTACTCGAGTATAGGGTTAGGGGTTAGAGTGTAGTACTCGAGTATAGGGTTAGGGGTTAGAGTGTAGTACTCGAGTATAGGGTTAGGGGTTAGAGTGTAGTACTCGAGTATAGGGTTAGGGGTTAGAGTGTAGTACTCGAGTATAGGGTTAGGGGTTAGAGTGTAGTACTCGAGTATAGGGTTAGGGGTTAGAGTGTAGTACTCGAGTATAGGGTTAGGGGTTAGAGTGTAGTACTCGAGTATAGGGTTAAGGGTTAGAGTGTAGTACTCGAGTATAGGGTTAGGGGTTAGAGTGTACGCATACTCGAGTATAGGGTTAGGGGTTAGAGTGTAGTACTCGAGTATAGGGTTAGGGGTTAGAGTGTAGTACTCGAGTATAGGGTTAGGGGTTAGAGTGTAGTACTCGAGTATAGGGTTAGGGGTTAGAGTGTAGTACTCGAGTATAGGGTTAGGGGTTAGAGTGTACGCATACTCGAGTATAGGGTTAGGGGTTAGAGTGTAGTACTCGAGTATAGGGTTAGGGGTTAGAGTGTACGCATACTCGAGTATAGGGTTAGGGGTTAGAGTGTACGCATACTCGAGTATAGGGTTAGGGGTTAGAGTGTAGTACTCGAGTATAGGGTTAGGGGTTAGAGTGTAGTACTCGAGTATAGGGTTAGGGGTAGTATAGGGTTAGGGGTTAGAGTGTAGTACTCGAGTATAGGGTTAGGGGTTAGAGTGTAGTACTCGAGTATAGGGTTAGGGGTTAGAGTGTACACATACTCCACGTGATGTAGTCTTGTAGATTAGACTAGTGCTTTCACTGTGTGGTTTAGTCTTTTTTATATCATTTAGTAATAAATATCACAAGAGTGCATGTCCAAATATCAGCATGATAACAAATGTGATATTGATTTTATACAAGTTTAATAAACAAGTTAATATTAAGTGACTCACATTTTAGACACCATATTGCCTGTTTCTGCTCTATTTCACCAACAAAAATAGTTCATAAAGCCCCACACACGGCGGTGTTTCCTTCAGCTGTTTGAGCGAATCCGTTGACTAGCACAGATTAAGAGTCAAATGCTTCTTTCCTTGAATGAATCGGCTGAATGTCAATGACTCGCTCGTTAACAGTGGTTCGCTGCCACCTACTGGCGGTTTCAATCTCACATTTAACGTATCTTCTCGTTTTAAATACTTTTAAATATCAATACTGCAAAGTTGAATTTTGTTAATACTGATTTCATTTGATTGGTAACAGCCCAATTCTGTCTTATTTTTATAATTGAATTGATTAAATTTATGAAATTGACAAAATATTTAAAAAAATTGCCTTAAGGTAAAAATGCCCATATTACGTAAAAATCTATTGAAACATTGTAAAAAACAATTTCTGCCAGTGCTGTGAACTGACCAGCACACAGAGTATGAGGAACATCAAACACTGTAGGAGTCGGCTGTCCACGACAGTCCTAAACCTGCTGAAGTACCCACACAATAACACACTCGGCAAAATATCATCTAATAATCGTTAGAGAAAATCCCCGAAAATATGGAGATATAATTGGTCAATATCGCACTAGTGTCCACAGCTTGTTAGTTCGCTAGAGAAGTGAACTCTTTTGCTAAATATATGCACTATAATAGCCTATTTAACTTGACCAGATAATGATGGCTTGATTATTTAATGTATGCTTACAATATCTGTAATGACAATGACAGCCACTGTGTAAATTACTACATTTCAACAACGAATTGGATTAAAAATATAATTAGTTAAGAAGTTAAAGTACAAACTGGCTTATGTGCAGTTTACATGCTTGCATACAATTTGCTATTTGAGTGTTGATTATTATATCTAAAAATAAATAGCAAATTAATTTAGGCTAATAGTCGGAGCTCTGTAGTTAATCTGTAATATTATAGTAATGTGCAAGTTAGTTAAACTCTATAGTTTACAGCATTTCTGAGATAACTGTTTATCCTTAAGAATCTTTCAATTATAATTTAATTCATTTAAAGACAGAGACTCATTTTATTTTGTTAAACGCAGTTTACTAAAATAAAAAATAATATATATATATCTCTCTGAACCGAACCTCGACTTCAAAGCCGAGGTACGTACCGAACCGTCAGTTGTGTGTATCGTTACACCCCTAATTAAATATCATATTACTTAGACACATTACTGGCAGATATAGAGAGACGACTGATATTTATATGATTTTATGTCCATTTAAATATCAGCATCTGCACCAAACTGCATATTTCTGCTCAGTTTTGCTTCTGAATAAACCTGAGCTGTTATTCCCCTCGATATTCTCTCACTATATGAGTTATAAAAAACTGATGCATCAAATATGATACTTCAAAAATGCATATTTGTGTAACTTTTTTTTTTAGATTTGGTCTAAAGGTTCGATCCACTTTAAATAAAAACCCCTATAGTTTCCTGAGCATTGTGTCACATGTGTTAAGGACGGGGTTTCTGCACCTGGAACATCCTCGGCGCGCCGCCGCTGTTGAACTTCACCAGCAGGTTTATCTTGTTGTCTCTCTCGTGGATTTCGAAGACGCCCTCTCTCCATTTGGTGGTTCCCAGTTCCCCACAGCGGATGCGAATGCGGACCGGGCCGCCGCTGGTCAGTCTGGGCCCGGAGACAGACATCAGGACCTCCTCGATCTCCGGCACACAGAAGAGGCCAACGATCCTGACAGAAGACCAGAGACCAGGTGACACGCCTGAGATGCAGAAGCGGAAACACTTCACACTGGGAAGAGGACAATGTATATAAACGTACTGCACACATATAAGATCTGCAATCACTGGCTACGTTTACATGCACAACTTTGAATGAATTCATTCCGATTAGGGATGTCAATTTTCACAAATTCCCATGATCGATCGCCGTTTAAATTAACGATCAATTAATCGATTAATCGTTAGCCTTAATACTGCGATATGCGTCTACTGCAGTGGCTATGACAGCATGACAGGGTCTGCAAATGCTGCTCAAAACGCTATGTTCCTCACCAAATCAATTAGAATGGTTTTAAATATAAATAAAGGGCAAGTAGGATTGTAAAATGTTTCGATGTGTTTGATAATTAAATTAATTATTTAATAATCAAATATAACTACTAATACAACGTGTCACCAACGCCGCCTCATATAATATGCGCTTAGAATGTGTGACTGTTGTGGACGCGCTCTTCCTGGAACAACTGCACGCGACTGAATGAATCTGCTACCGTTAAACTGGAGCACTTTGCTAGCACGTTATTTATCTAAAAGAAACTCATCCTATATGATATTAATCAAATATATTCAAAATAAACATAATATTACAAATGATATCTGCACAAAATGACGCAAATTCATGCACAAGTGAACTTGAACTAAGTTACGTGCCATTCATTCAGAACTAACGTTACTCATGTTGTGGACACGGTCTTCCTGGAGCAACACGACACGGCAACTAAACCCAAATAATTCACAATGTTTTATTACAATATTGTTCTCTTTATAATGTTATGTAATATTACAGTCCCAATAGTCATTATTAGTCGTGCACTGTCGTTTGAGCTGCGCGCGCTTAAGCTGACGCTTTACTACAGAGTTAATTCTTAACCAAATGCATCCAATATGAGATAAATCAGATATAGATAGGCCTACAGAAAATAAACAGTATTACAACTTACATTTGCACAAAACAAAAGGCTGCGAATGCACACGCAAACGTATAGTCATGATGGTGTAAAATGGTCCCAAACATAACTCCGGCGCGCTCGCTTTACATGTTTCGCGGTTGAGCAGCGCGCACGCGCATGAAGACCTGCTTAATCGATGATCGATAAGTTGTATCGATTAAATGTATTATCGACAATTAATCGATCGTCGATTAATCGTTGACATCCCTAATTCCGATATATGAATCTGAATGTAGTGTTTACATGAAGGCTGATCATGTGATCGGGATGATGTGTGTGTTTATATGTCACAAGCTTCAAATCAGGACAGATTTTTGACATGCGCAAACTGCAGGAATATACAGCGTTTCCCCGGTAACGGCTGTACACAAAGCAGCAACGCTCATAAACGCTGCTTTATCGGGAAAGATAAAGAAAGACTCAATCGTAATAAAGAAACTTTTCTAAAGACCGTCAGTTCACTTCAGATACATTCATATAAAAACACCCGCGCCGCGTTTTGATTTGGACGAGAGTCTGAAACCAGTCGCGTGCGGATGAGAGTCTGAAACCAGTCGCGTGCGGACGAGAGTCTGAAACCAGTCGCGTGTGGACGAGAGTCTGAAACCAGTCGCCTGTGGATGAGAGTCTGAAACCAGTCGCGTGCGGACGAGAGTCTGAAACCAGTCGCGTGCGGATGAGAGTCTGAAACCAGTCGCGTGTGGATGAGAGTCTGAAACCAGTCGCGTGCGGACGAGAGTCTGAAACCAGTCGCGTGTGGACGAGAGTCTGAAACCAGTCGCCTGTGGATGAGAGTCTGAAACCAGTCGCGTGTGGACGAGAGTCTGAAACCAGTCGCGTGCGGACGAGAGTCTGAAACCAGTCGCCTGTGGATGAGAGTCTGAAACCAGTCGCGTGCGGACGAGAGTCTGAAACCAGTCGCGTGCGGACGAGAGTCTGAAACCAGTCGCGTGCGGACGAGAGTCTGAAACCAGTCGCCTGTGGACGAGAGTCTGAAACCAGTCGCGTGCGGACGAGAGTCTGAAACCAGTCGCCTGTGGATGAGAGTCTGAAACCAGTCGCGTGCGGACGAGAGTCTGAAACCAGTCGCGTGTGGATGAGAGTCTGAAACCAGTCGCCTGTGGATGAGAGTCTGAAACCAGTCGCGTGCGGACGAGAGTCTGAAACCAGTCGCGTGCGGATGAGAGTCTGAAACCAGTCGCCTGTGGATGAGAGTCTGAAACCAGTCGCGTGCGGATGAGAGTCTGAAACCAGTCGCGTGCGGACGAGAGTCTGAAACCAGTCGCGTGCGGACGAGAGTCTGAAACCAGTCGCCTGTGGACGAGAGTCTGAAACCAGTCGCGTGCGGACGAGAGTCTGAAACCAGTCGCGTGCGGACGAGAGTCTGAAACCAGAGTCTGAAACCAGTCGCGTGCGGACGAGAGTCTGAAACCAGTCGCGTGTGGATGAGAGTCTGAAACCAGTCATCTGTGGACGAGAGTCTGAAACCAGTCGCGTGCGGATGAGAGTCTGAAACAGGGACTGGTGGGACGTTGTCCTGCTCCACTTCACACACGCAGGGCAAGGAGGATTATAGACTGACGAGACACTCGTTTGTACGACACTTTATTCATCAGGAACAACAGCTCGTTCCTCATTGGTCATTACGCTCTCTCTACATCACTGCACATGCGCAGTCCTTTCAGTTCACAAACTACCTTGTAACCAATCAGATCAACGTGTGATCGTCAACCAGTGGATCTCTGAGCTGAGTGAGTGAGTGGAGGCGGGACTCATTTGCATATTCATAGAACTGCGTATACTAATAGTCCAGTCATTTTAAGCCAAAATGGGGGTCAACCTTAAACAAATTGCAACAGAAGCAAACTCAACTGATTTTGTATCCTCAATATAGTGTTGTCAAAGTACCGGTACTTCGGTACCAAGTCGGTACTGAAAATGTGACGATACCAGCATTTCTGCAGTACCGGGTATATTCTGTACCCACTATTAGGAGCTGCTTTAAGTCGCTTCTGTGTTTTTATCTAAGCGCGGCTCCAGACTAACTCTTTTACTTGAAGCACTGTCTGTAGCCGATATATACCACCATATATAGTGTCTGTGTATATTAAACTGCAAAAAGACTATTTGAATATTAACCCTGCATGTTCTGCTTGTCTGTGTAAATGAATGGTGCAGACGCACGGTACACACACACACACACACACTGAAGCACGAGTGACGCTCACGCTGTGTTCAGTCTCTGCTGCCTCATGATATGACGATATGATGAACTTCATCTCCAGAGCCGCTCTGAGAGTCACTTCATGAGCATTTTACCGTTTCATTTGAGAACAAACTATCGTCATATCACACACACACAGAAACTCAAAGGTCTTCACGGCAACCCGTCAAAATAAAAGTTTGGTTTAACTTGAAGAAATTGACAGGAATAATTAGGCTGTACTGTAGGTTTAGCCACGTCTCCATGGGATTTTTTTTTATAAGCAATATTTACATTTAAACAGCATGTAGCCTTTAATGCTTATGTATTATTTACTTATGATTACTGTCATAAATAAAGTAATTGAATTGAATTTAATATTTTTTTCAAATCGTTAAATAAAATAAAAAATAGTTCCAACAGATTTTGCTGTGGTACCGAAATTGGTACCGAGAACCGTAAAATTGTAATGGTATTGGTACCGACTACTGGAATTGTGGTACCGTGACATCCCTACCTCAATATGTCCTGAGTAAGGAAAAGAAAAGCCCAGAAGAATCCCATAAGGGGAAAGTTTTGAGAAAGACCCAAATATTCATACGCCTATTCATTATTTTTCTTATGTGAATAGGGTACACATTAACCTTTAGATATCACCATGAACATTACTGAGTTGATTACTTACATCAAGACAAACAAAACATGTATTACAAGGGTATTTCTAAATTGTTTGTTAACATGGACAAACGGTGCATAATCTAATTACGTATGTGCTCATTTGCATAAATACCACAACAGATCTAAACATTGGCTATAGCCAGGTGAACATGTCTTGTTGACGCATAACAGTAAAATACTTAATATTAAGGTCTGAATGTAACAGATTTCAGCTACCCATGAGCATTAATACATAGAGGCAGGAAGAAGTACTTTAGAAACCAGCCTTTATTAATGTTTAAAGGGATAGTTCACTTTGAAATTAAATGTTGGTATGTTTTAGCTTACCTCAAGGGCATCCAAGATGTAGGTGTCTTTGTTTCCGCAGTAGTTTCAATTTTGATATTTTTAGGTCAAACCGTTCTTGTCTGTCAGTCATATAATGCAGGTCGATGGTCACAGTCTCAAAGAGCATGCACAGAGTCCAAATTAAAACAATTCCCCGTCGTCCAAATTAAACAATTCCCCATCGTAAGTACACATTGATGGCCTAAGACACGAAACGAGTGGTTTGTGTGAGAAAACGAACAGTTTTTATATCGTTTTTACCTCTTGAACTCAGCCACGTCCAAGTGATCTGAGAGCGCGGGCGGGTATAGATATATACACTAGATGTCGCCTTGGCTACGGTTTCGCAGTAGCCAAGGCGACATTTGGACTCTGTGCATGCTGTTTGAGACAAGTGACCATAGACCTGCATTATATGACTGACAGACAAGAACGGTTTGACCTAAAAATATAAAAATTGAAACTACTGCGGAAAAAAAGACACCTACATCTTGGATGCCCTTGAGGTAAGCTAAAACATACCAAAATTTAATTTCAAAGTGAACTATCCCTTTAAGAGATGGCCCTGGGTTTGGGTCTGTGGGTCTGTTTCTGGGGGACGAGTCTGAGGGAAGAACAGGAGACAAGCGTAAGGAGAATGCAGAAGACTAAAGGTAGGCAAAATAAAAAGTGAAACCCCCCAAACCCCATCTCTGCAATAATAATGAATAAAGGCTGGTTCTTCTTGACCCTATGTATTAGTGCTCATGGGTAGCTGTAATGGGCTCCATTCAGACCTTAACATTAAGTATTTTACTGTTATGTGTCAACAAGATTCAACAAGACATGTTCACCCGGCTAGACCCAATGTTTAGACCTGTTGTGGTATTTATGCAAATGAGCACATACGTAATTAATTTCAAACAATTAAAAAAAACTTGTAATACATGTTTTGTTTGTCTTGATGTAAGTAATCAACTCAGTAATGTTCATGGTGATATCTAAAGGTTCAAATGTGTACCCTATTCACGTAAGAAAAATAATGAATAGGCGTATGAATATTTGGGTATTTTCCTAAACTTTCCCCCTAATGGGATTCTTCGGGGCTTTTTTTTCTTCCTCAGGACATATTGAGGATACACAGTTGAGTTTGCTTCTGTTGCAATTTGTTCAACCTTTTTTCATAAAATGACTGGACTATAAATGAGGCAAGGGTGTCGAGTTTCATTCAAGATATTATCAAGGAAAAAAACATTTAAATGTGTCATTTTGGTGATCAAAGAGGAGTTTTAAGGGATACAGGGAGACTTGACCCTGAATGCCTCATGCTAGACATCTGTTGTGAAGGAGACAAATACACATTACATGAAAACTGAACACAGAACTCTTGTGTTTTTAATGAAGCTGACTCCCAAATAATAAACTGAGCCGTAGTTTCTCAAACTCACAGTGTGTGAAGAACCCATCAAGTGTAAATGTCATTTAAAGGGACAACGTTAGTTCACCCAAAAATGAAAATTCTGTCATCATAGAAGATATTTATTTATGTCACAAAAGATGATGTTCTGGAGGAATGTTATGGCTAGCATAAGCTGTCTGACTACCAACATTCTCCACAATATCATTACTGTGTTCAGCAGAAGAAACACACACAGGTGTGGACCAACATGAGTGTGAGTAAATGATGACAATATTTATTTATATTCCTTTAACAATCTTCCAGCTTTAATAATAATAACAACATCACAGACATCTCAAACTAACCATCGCTACCTTTCGGACAACTAGAGCACAGTATAATTCTGCTTTAACACGATAAACTCCTCGCATCTACAACTTTACAAACATACCACGTGACAGAACAAAATCCCTTAAGTCAAACCACATTATTGCTGCTTTAAAAGCCTTGAGCTCAACTATGGCAAACTTCTGACATTAGCAGTCACCTAACCTCGCATCACATCTATGCCTAAAGCTGTCCTCTACGCGGTTGTATCGCAGAAGTCCCGCATGTTTGCAGGAGTTACAGCGAGTAGAGATGAAGGTAAACAAACGCATCGGACATCACGACATCACGCGCGCTTTAACTCCGCCGACTCGCCTAACGGGATCTTCCTCTCGGAGGCGCTCACTTCCCCGCCTCGCATTCAACTAACACTCGCGCGTTTCTCTGAAGCGGGTCTTTATGTCGCGTCGCGGTGAAATACTGACACACGCATCATCCACACGCGGCTAATTAACTAGCATTAGCAGCCCAGGCCGAGTGACAGGCTTGCTTCTGCTAACTGACCATTCTGAGTAAAACCCTGGGCGAATTCGGCACATAAACCACATATCATTTACCTGCGGGAGGGTAATTCCTTAAAGAAAGCGCTGGGGAGTGAATATATCCTCTCAGTGTCACTCTCTCTGTCAGTGTGTGAGTTTCGCCGGGTATGCTGATGTTTTCTGCGCGCGAGTCACACGAGCAGCCGATGATGGCGGGAATGTGAAAATTCAGAGCGGAAATGGGAGGTGAGAAGAAGCGCGTAAACTCACGCGAGATTTCAGAATGCTATAAAAACTAGTTTTTATATTAACATTTTATCAACTTTTGTGAGAATTAAATGTGCACGAATAACAACCTAAGCGTAATCAGATTGCTCCGGAAACAAACAAAAATAAAAACATTATGCATTGTCAAACGGTTTTTCCTTACGTCATCAGCGCCCCTTCTGATTGGCTGCGGAGGGAGCCACGCCATCAGCGGGGCGGAAGTTCAGCATTATTCAATGTCCACGGTCTTCTTTCGCTTAGGACTTTAATATCTCAGTTCAGACTCAGAGAGACAGAGAGGAGATTTTGTTAAAACTGCGCAAAGGTGAGTCATTTGTGACATGTTATTAGATATCTATTGTAATAGAGTTAATAAGTTAGCTAATTTAGGATATGACCGTGTTTTGCCCCCCACTGGGTCAGACACTACGAGTTTAGCTGTGATGTTATGATGATGTTTTGGAGAATTCATCATCTTCAACCTACTAACAGTTTGAACTTTCACTGTGTTCTTTGTTGCTGAATAATAAGTGCTCGTTATCCAGGTGAACTGTAGTGGGAGTGTGATAGAGACAGTAATGGAGGTGAAGCTGAAGGCCTCCTGCTGATGTGGCCTTTGATCAGTGAGAGATATTGAACTAACATGACCCGCAGTGACCCATCATGGCGTGTGTGTGTGTGTGTGTGTGTGTGTGTGTGTGTGTGTGTGTGTGTGTGTGTGTGTGTGTGTGTGTGTGTGTGTGTGTGTGTGTGTGTGTGTGTGTGTGTTTATCTAAAGTGATTTACAGTACTCAGGTTGCAGATATTAAGTGTGTATATTTCTCATATGGTATTATATTCCCAGTAACTTAATTTCTAGGACGTTCAGCTTTGACTATGTAATTAATTGTTATTATGAAATTGCCCTGACTCAAAAGTCTGGAATAATTGAGATGTAATCAGTTTAAATAAGGAAAGTGATATCTTTGTCATAGTATCCTTTTAGTGATTGTATTCACACAGTCATTGCATGTGCTGCACTTAATTTGTACCATTTTGCTTTATTAGTTTATTTTTATTGATCTATTTACCTCTTTTAGAATTTGAAAGATAATAAAGATATTTTTTGATAAGTGAGATCTCTGATTGTAGTCCTTGTTTCTGTAACGAACCCTGTAAAAACAGTAATATTTTGAAATATAATTATAATTTAATGTAGCGGTTGTGTCTGTGTAATTTATTCCTGTGTTCAAAGCTGAATGTTCAGCATCATTACTCCAGTCTTCAGTGTCACATGATCCTTCAGAAATCATTCTAATATGATGATTTGATGATTATCAGTGTTAAACGTTGTGCTGCTTCATATCTGTGTGGAAAGCGTCCTCTTGTGCTTCTGGGGTTGTAGGAGCAGCATTATGACCTCTTTCTCTCTGACAGGCATGTGATGTCTCGGCTGTAGCGCTCGTCCTTCAGTCCCGGTGGTCATGGCGGACACTGTGAGCGGTGTGACGCCCCGCGGGCCGTACATCAGCACCGTCACCAGCCGCGCGCTGAACCTGCTGATGCGTGCCGCGTTGCTCTTCACGGTGGGAGTGTTTCTCGCGCTCGTCCTGAACCTCCTGCAGGTGCAGCGTAACGTCACGCTCTTCCCTCCTGATGTCATCAGCAGCATCTTCTCCTCCGCCTGGTGGGTTCCTCCCTGCTGTGGGACGGCTGCAGGTACACACACACACACGCTCTCTCACACACACACACACACACACACACACACACAGTCATCAGCAGCATCTTCTCCTCCGCCTGGTGGGTTCCTCCCTGCTGTGGGACGGCTGCAGGTACACACACACACACACGCTCTCTCACACACACACACACACAGTCATCAGTAGCATCTTCTCCTCCGCCTGGTGGGTTCCTCCCTGCTGTGGGACAGCTGCAGGTACACACACACACACGCTCTCACACACACACTCTCACACACACGCTCTCACACACACACACAGTCATCAGTAGCATCTTCTCCTCCGCCTGGTGGGTTCCTCCCTGCTGTGGGACAGCTGCAGGTACACACACACGTTCTCACACACGTGCACACTCACACACATGCTCTCACACACACTGTTATCAGCACCAGTGAGTGTTTGAACTGCCTCTGTCTGTCGACAGGCTGTGTTTTCATTACTTGACCTGATAATGCCAAGATTCTGTTTTCTAGATATCTGAATGATACACAAAATATTTCTGTTTCAAATAAATGCTGTTCTTTTGAACTTTTTATTCTTCAAAGAATCAAGCATCACGATTTCCACAGAAATATGAAGCAGCACGACTGTTTTCAACACTGATAATAATCATAAATGATTCTTGAGCATCAAATCATCATATTAGAATGATTTCTGAAGGATCATGTGACACTGAAGACTGGAGTAATGATGCTGAAAATTCAGCTTTGATCACAGGAATAAATTAACCCATGGCAACAGTTTAAATGCGGAAAAACCGCAGACCCTGCACCCCTACTGAGCCCCTACTGAGCCCCTACTGAGCCCCTACTGAGCCCCTACTGAGCCCCTACTGAGCCCCTGAAGGGACATGCTGATGGTGAAAAATATGAGATGGGAGGAAAAATTATGTCATCGCTTTTGCATTCCCAGGGTCCCGCGGATCCTTAAAAAGTCTTAAAAGGTCTTAAATTAGATTTTTTAAATTTAAGGCCATAACAAGTCTTAAAAATACATTTTTTTTTTTAAATGTCTTATTTTTACTTATGAAAGGTCTTAAATTTTAGATGACACTTTGACTTAGACTTATCTAAATGCTTTCGAAATTAAAACTTTCTAATTAGCGTAGCCCTACGTATAATTTTTTTAAATTCTATCTTGGTGGATTTGCTTGTTCACGTCACTTACGGCAGTATATTAGACTACATCTGTCTCCTGCACGCGAGAGGAGAGAAGAACACGAGTAAATGTCAGTTCAGTTGTAAGTTCAGTCTTTATGTGCTTAGGAGTGTGCGATGTTGTCAATGAACTTTGATGATATTGTAATCATTGTTTTAACTATGTACGAGGCACTGCGAGTGCGAGCTGACATCGCCTTTGTCTCTCATGCTTGCTTTATGCGTCAGTGCAGTTATAGATGGAGTTGTTGTCTTATATTTATTATCATATTATGTTGTTATATTAGAATATCACATGAGCAAGAGTGCCGTTTTCCTGTGCATAATTGCAAATGTGCTATTTATTTTATACAACAGTTAAATTAACAAAGTTAACATTGTGAGTTACTTTTTGGACACAATATTGTAAATTTTCACTTTATATCGAGGACGAGAATTTCATAATGAAGCCGTGGTCCAACAGACAGCGATGATTTATTTTTATTTATTTATTTTAATATTTTTTTACTGAAATCCGCATTTTGAACGAATCATTTTAACGATTCAATGAACAATCACTTGTTTTTCTGAATGAATCAGCAGTTTGAACAAATCGGTTGACTCCAACAACTCGCTTATTAAGACAGTGAGTTGCCGCCACCTACTGGTGGTTTTAGTTTCATATTTAAAGTATCCTTTAATTAAAACGTTAAAATTATAAATCATTTCATATTTAAATATTGAATAGCTTTATTTATGCAATTGTAAATGAAGTGTAAATATAGTAGGCTAATGCCAGTTTTGCTTCTGTGTCACCTCTGCACTGGAAGGATGGATTTTAATTTAATGATTTATTTTGACATTGGTACTGTGTTATTCTAATATAATTTAATTTGAATGTTAGAATTTGACATAAAAGGTGATGCATACCTCTAAATACGTTTAGAAACAATGTCCATATGTATGTGAAAATGCCCCTGGAAATCAATTTAAGGTGGCAAATATTGTCACTACTGTGAACTGACCACTGCATAGAATATAAATAATATGAATATCTTCATGGGTCTGCTGTCAACAACAGGCCTAAACCAGCCAGGGATACCAGTACAAAAACACAATCAGTAAAATATCATCTAATTATTATCAACAAAACTTTGAAAATATCTAGACATATTTTTGTCAATATTGCGCACCCCTAATGTACGGTATTAATTTTGATTTCTTCAGGTCTTAAAAAGGTCTTAAAAAGCCTTAAATTTGACTTTAAAAATTGTGCAGATACCCTGATTCCTCTGAGAAACTTTGTGTTCACTCGCAGAGAACACAAAAGTTTTACAAGTGAACTCTGCGAGCATTGAAATATATTTTTTCCTTCCATCTCATTTTTTCCTCACCATGTCTGTACAACCCTGATCAGGATTCTCACACACATGAACACTTCTGTCAGGTGTGGTAGATTTTTCCCTAATCTTTTAGGGAAATCTCCCTAAGATTTTTCCCTAATCTTTTAGGGAAATCTCCCTAAGATTTTTCCCTAACTACGTACCTGGAACCTAATTACATGCGTCTACAGTCGAAACTTCATAAATAAATTTACCTGGGGCGTCTCCAGTCGACACCTAATAAGTGAAAGTGAAAGTGACGGCCAAGTATGGTAACCCATACTTGGAATTTGACCTCTGCATTTAACCCATCCAAGTTAATGCACACACATTAGGAGCAGAGTAGTGAGTTGTTAACACACACACACTGCAAACATGGATACACACACCCAGAGCAGCGGGCAGCCTTTTCTGGGGCGTCTATAATCGACACCCAATAATCTTTATACTCTAGCTCTGGCGTCTACAGTCGACACCTGGCCGAGTTCCTTACCCTAACTTGTTCCCCTAACTAGCTTCCTTGCTGAGCAGCAATAATCGACAAACAGACTTCAGCAAATGTCCTGTAAATGCTTTAATCACGGCCGGGGGCATCTCAGAGCAGTTCTCCAGAGAAGCTCCCAAGAAGAAGCACGGCCGGAGGATCTCAGACAAACTCCATTGAGAATCCCACCAGCGAACACAAATACAACAGTTTTTATGGATAGGAGAATGGAAGAAAATTACATGAAACATTACATAATTTCCCTACAATTTGATTGGTTCTTCATAGACAAGCCCTCTTGTTAATAGGTAACCACAAGGTTTCAAGTTTAGACATCTGTCTAGTTTCATTTCCCATATTTGTTATTTTTACACTCTCAACCAAAGTCACACGTTTTCTGAAAGGGGAAACATACATTTCAAATTCAAAAGCATATGAATATTGTTCCTGCAAGTAAAACAAATGTTAGTTATGATTAATTGAAAAATCCATCACACAGGTTTGCAGGTGTGTGTGCATGTGAGATCTATGATGTCACTTTGATTGTCCCTCTTGTGTGTTCAGCGCTGATAGGTTTGCTGTACCCCTGTATGGACCGGCGTCTCGGGGAGCCCCATAACCTCAAGAGGGAGTGGTCGAACGTCATGCGCTGTGTGGCCGTGTTCGTGGGCATCAATCATGCCAGTGCTGTATCCTTCTCTTACAACATCTCACTCTTCTCATGCCTGACCTCCTGTAACAGTCATTCTGGCCAGCTCTTCAACTGTTATCCAGTCTGTCTTAGTCTAAATGTAACGCAAGTAGCGACAGATCGTTTCTTCCCTATTGTGACGTACATCCGAGTGAAACGGATTATCGGACCAATCAGAGCAGAGTAGACCAATCACAACAGACTGGTTCATCTGACCAATCAGAGCAGAGTAAGCTCCCAGAAAGGAGGGGTTTAGAGACTGAATCCGTTATCTGAGGAAAGAGCTGATCCTGCAAAAAACATTTTCTCTAAAAGTTTTAGTTGGAATAAACAATACACAATGATGTGAAAGTATAGTAGTGAGTAGATGAGTTTACATGTTTAGACAGGCAAACGCCTGAAGTGAAAGCTTTTACTGATGTGTCGTTTATGTCTCAGAATAGAGTGTGAAAATATCTTGATATGGTTCATATTTAACCAAAATCCCATTCAAAAAGCCAGTTGAGGTCGATGGAGCTGTAAATGCTGATCTGATCTGATCTGATGACAGCGCTGTTGTCTTTAACTCAGTGTCCAACAGAAGGTGGACTTCGTGAATAACGTGCAGCTGTCCCTGACTCTGGCTGCGCTGTCCGTGGGCCTGTGGTGGACGTTCGACCGCTCTCGCAGTGGGTTCGGCCTCGGTGTTGTCATCGCTACACTCGCCACTCTCGCCACTCAGCTGCTGGTTTACAACGGCGTCTTTCAGTGAGTGCACACCCTCATACAGCCAAATCACAGAAGGCAGAACTACTTCACTTCAGAATGAACATTTCCTGATCATTCACTCTCCCCCACGTCATCCAAGATGTTCATGTCTTTCTTTCTTCAGTCGAAAAGAAATGAAGGTTTTTGAGGAAAACATTCCAGGATTGTTCTCCATATAGTGTCTTCAATGGGGTCCAACGGGTCGAAGGTCCAAAAAATGCGATATGCGATAACTTATTAAATAATGCGATATTCAATATGATAAATGCTTAAAATGTGTAAAATTAACTTAAATTATGTTTTAAAATATATTTAAAATTATAATAACCAACATACACGTTTCACATTCTTTTCGTGACAAGAAAACATCCCCACAGCTTCTGAAAGTGAACATCAGTGTTTTACAGGAGCATAAGAAGAGTTATTTTAACATCAGTGTAAACCTCAGGGTTCAGGTTATCCTACATTAGGGTTAATTAAAGGGCATCTTGCAGGTTAGACTACCCAGTGAGTCAGTGTATAGAAAAATAATGTAGGAACTAGATTTAAATATAAATATATATACTTATAAAACGCTATTAAGGCTTCTAGAGTCGTTTTTGTGAGAATTGTACTTCCGCATCTGAAAACCGCCGGAAGTGACGTAACGAGGGAGTGCGGTCAAAGTAAACAATAGGAAAGCGATGACAGTTCGGACGCTGAGGAAATTGTAAATGTTTACTCGTATGATGGACCTCAGCCATATAAGTTAATTATGAGCCTGCTATGCAGCCAAGAGAGCAGGACAGGCCAGGCAACTACTTTTATTTGTGTAAACTCACAACAACAAGAAAACGTTGTGCTTTTGTAAAAGAAAAGAACGAACAGGGCGCGCTTTCATGATCTCTGTGAATTGGAGCGTGCCTCAAAAATGAACTGAAGAACAGTGTATAGACAAGCCTCACAGACATGAGAAATATAACTATCTATATAAAGTTTAGAAAAAAAAATGTCCACCAACGAAAAAAATCCAATCGAAAGCAAATACGGTACCATCCGAGTATGTAATCCTGTCCGTATGAAAGGCGCATCTACATTACAGCGGAGATGTGGAGATATGTTTGCAGGCAGCCTACACTGATTTAGAAAAGACGAGTTCATTAATAAACAATTAAAATGCTTGATTACGACATAATTGAGGGGGAAAAATAATATGTAGGCTATGTGGCAGCAATGCGTCACCGTAGTATGACACTATACTCTGATCACAGTATTGTACAGATTATTATCATGTAGGCCTATCAGGCAATAGCAAAGTATTGGACCCTTAATATCTGCATGTGTTGTGTCAGCCATTAGGAGAAAGTTTCCAGAGAAGGAGGGACTTTATAAAGGCTTTGAATGGTCCCCCTTTTGGTGACAATGAATAAAAAATAATCACAACTGTCTTACTGTATAAAAACTTTATAAGTAGAAACAGCCAACACAAACATATAAGTGGTTTTGTACAGATTGAAAATGAATTATAGAACTATTTATAATAATAATAAGTTTCGGCTGCAGACTAATAACAAACACATAAATGCATTACATTACATTTACAACCACATTCTGACGACGGACCGGGCGACCCGATGAAGATGCTGTGACAGTGTGCACATATCATATAACTCCATCATATCGCAGGGATTATAATCATCCAGTCTATAGTGAACGCTACACACTACCATGTTTTTCGAAGCAGATGCAGAAGTGAAGTCCTGTCTTTTCACCTACACATAACGCAGCCAGGCACGGAAGATAGCACCATCCTGAATCACAGTCATCCGGAAACCTGTGGACTCGAAGTCCTGACAGGCCATAATTCACAATAATTTACCACGACAATGATTAATTGAAATACAATAACCACCGAAAACACACTGAATCACGAGCGCTCTCACTGAACACCAACCTACTCTGCACTAAGTGAACGCAGAGCCCGGCAAACGACTCCCTCTCGTGACGCGATGATGAAAAAACTGCTTTTTCTGTCACTGTCACGTTTCTACTAAATTTGTGCCCTTACGTCTTGCAAAACAATTTTAAATCCTGCATTAACTTTTCATATGGTATTTTCATACAAGTTTATATATTAATTTTGAATGAAAAAAACCTGCAAGATGCCCTTTAACAACAGAAACTGAATAATCACATGTAAAACTGATTCTTATTAAAGCTACAAACGTTATTCAGCCGAGAGCAGTGAGTGATGTTCTCTTTGTGTTTTGTTCATGACCAGTTATTGCAAGCCGTTGCGATATACATTTGCAATATTTCAATAATTGTGATATATTGTGCAGCTCTACTAGACATGAGCATCTTGGATGACGTGAGAGAGAGTAAATTATCAGGACATTTCTGAAGTGAACCACGTCCACACCAACAGACATCACGCTCTGTTATGATGAGAGCGCACATCTATCATTCATCAGGACTAGATTATTATCAGGTTTCAGCCTTTATAATCCTGTATTGTGATTGTGATTGTACTTTGAATAAGTGTGCAGCCTTTACACACAGACCTGCATGTTGTGTGTGTGTTTAGATACACCTCTCCTGACTTCCTCTACATCCGGTCCTGGCTGCCCTGTATCTTCTTCGCAGGAGTGATAACTGTGGGGAATATCGGACGACAGCTCGCTCTGGTAAACTCTCGTAATCTGCTCTTAACCTGTGTGTGTGTGTGTGTGTGTGTGTGTGTGTGTGTGTGTGTGTGTGTGTGTGTGTGTGTGTGTGTGTGTGTGTGTGTGTGTGTGTGTGTGTGTGTGTGTGTGTGTGTGTGTGTGTGTGTGTGTGTGTGTGTGTGTGTGTGTGTGTGTGTGTGTGTGTGTGTGTGATCAGCAAGATTTCACACTGCTGTCAGAAAGACTGGACGCATTACATTGATCAAAAGACACACACACAGTAAAGGCACATCATAATATTACAAAAGATTTCTGTTTCAAGTAAATGCTTTGTATTCATAAAAAAAAAAAGGTTTCCACAGAAATATGAAGCAGCACATCTGTTTTCAACACTGATAATAATCATAAATGTTTCTTGATCATCAAATCATCATATTAGACTGATTTGTGAAGGATCATGTGACACTGAAGACTGGAGTAATGATGCTGAACATTCAGCTTTGATCACAGGAATAAATTACACTGCACTGTATATTCACATAGAAAACAGCTGTTTTACATTGTAATAATATTTCACAATATTTCTGTATTTGCTGTATTTTTGATCAAATAAATGCATCCTTGGTGAGCAGAAGAGCACACTATGTTGGGGAAAGTTAGTCCAGTTTCACAGACAGGGCTTAGATTAAGCCAGAGTTAGGCCTTTGTTCAGTCAGGACATTTAAGTAACTTTAATAATCGTGCCTTAGAGAAAAACAAAACAATAACTGACATATTTTACGATATATCGTTCTCAGTTAAAACAGCTCAAACATGCATTTTAGTCTGAGACTGACTGTGAAACCGGCGGTCAGAATATTAATATTCTGAGCACTTATAATATCTCCTGACTTCTAGAGCGATGTGTGTCAAACAAAAGCTCTTCTAACATTCCAGGTTATATTACTGACTGTACAGTGTGTGAGTGTCAGCGACTGCGTTACGGAGAAGAGGGAGAATTCAAACTTACTAGTTTCAAAATGTTTACTCAAATTAATTAAACTCAAAAGTAATTATTTTATTAAAAATGACTCAAATATTAATATGTACATTTATAAAGTAATTTGTTACTTATTAAATCAAAAAAGTAATCTGATTACATAATGCATGTTACTTGTAATGTGTTTTGAGTATATAAGGTAAGGTTAATAAGTCTTCACTATTGTTTTTTTTTTTTTTACAAAGCAATATATCAAATGCAAATGATTAGAGGCATTACTCAATTTTGGAAGCTCTTAAAATTGTGAAATGGCCTGTTTTCCCCCCCGTCTGCTGCTTCTGAAACTAAGCAGTGCATTGATTTGTGTTTCTGTATTTCCTGCAGTACGAGTACAAAGTCAGTCAGGAAAAGACTCATCAGGATTGAGGAGAATCCTCTGCACACACCGGAGAAGCAGGAGAAGCAGCGAGGCGTCGACGGGACAGAGCGACCCGTCACTGAGGAGCAACAGTGTTATGATGATCCACCGTTCACCTCCTCAGACGCTCAGCTTCTCCACGTGTGTGTGTGTGTGTGTCACAGTCTCGAACACACCGTCTGCGCCAGCGCTGAGATGTGCCAAACGGACTGTGATTGGTCAAACCGCAGGACTGTCCTCATGACTGCAGGTGTGAGACGGACAATATATTGACTGAATATTTAGACACATTACACAGTCAGTCAGAGAATATGATTTTCCTTCTGTTGTTCCTCTATGACGAGACATCTGGACACAACGCCACCATCGCATCTCATTCATCAGATCCCAAACCAGTTATATGAATGATTATGAGGGGGAATCTCTCATCTGTTACACATCACAGGACATCCGCTGGCCACTGGCTCATATCCAGCACTAGTGGGCGTCAGAGCATCACCATATTCAGCTGGGGAGGGAATTAATGTTCAACAAGGTGTTTATTACAACTTCAGTACTTTAATATGATGCGTTCCTCGTAATAGCCTGATCATTCCCTGCTAGACCCAAACATCTCCTCCGTTTGACTGAAAGACACATCCTTACACACAGAAGTCACTCATATAAACGCCCGTTTCGGCTTCAGAATAAAAACAAAATGATTTTTAATGACATTCCATTGATTACCTAAGCCTTAAAATTAGTGTTGGGCAACGATTAATCACATCCAAAATAAACGTTTGTGTTTACATAATATACAGTATATGTGTGTGTATTGTGTATAATTATTTTGAATATGATACACATGCATGAATATATTTAAGAAAAATGCGTTATTTATATATAAAATAAGTATTTCTTAAATATGTAGCCTACATGCATGTGTGTGTATTATATGCAAAATAATTATACACAATACACACACATATACTGTATATTATGTAAACACAAACGTTTATTTTGGATGTGATTAATCGTTGGCCAACACTCATTAAAACGAGATGAGCTGGAGGTGAACGGCTGGGACAGGCAAGACCACTAATTAAGGGAGTTTTTGTATTATCTTTCCTCTTTTTATTTGCGAGGACATTTTAGAGTAAGTGGGATCAACATGGTTTATTAAGTGTTTACAATGATCTTTTACAGCTGAAATAATTGTATAGAACAAGAGTAATTGCAGTTCATCTGAATCATCCGTGACCGTCAGAAACTGCATGTTTTCTCATGCTTTGGCGATCACTTGATCCATGGTTTGTATTTGAAAATTTTTTTCTGGTTTTTGAAGTCGAAGTCACATGTTTGTTATCCGCATTATTAAAAGAGACTTTCTTTTAAATTAATGTGTGTGTTTAATATTATAATAATATGTTTCTTTTGTTTTCTGAGGCTTTTATTCTACAATCACAGTGACTATTTAACCCTGCACGTCTTGCTATTGGTGTAAAGAGAGATTAATTGACGCTTGATCTCTATCTGATCTGTGGCATGCACATAAAGTCATTTTTAAACTCATTCAGTTGGTAGAAACAAGCAAAGAAATCTATAAAATGGTCAAACTGGTGTGTGCAGGTGCGCATGCGTGGTAAACATAAATGACGCTCGGCAGAACACGTGGAGGGAAGCGCTTCTGATTAGGAAGAGAATTGGCACTCTCTACTTACTTCCGGTTTCTGGACTGGCTGCAGTAACACGTCTCTGTCCATGCGGGGGCGCTCGCAGGCGAGTGCAGAATGAATAGAGGTCTATGGCGAAAAACCCTCAAAATCCACTTTTCTCAGGATATAATTTTTTGTCTAGTAATTTGAATGTTGTATTCGAAAGGAGATGCAAAGAAATTACACATTGCTGGGTGTTAGATTTTTTAGAGTCACTTATTTGGTTTAAAAAGTCTTTTAAAATGTCAATGACGTCAGAATGCTGACGTCATTAGCAGAATGCTAGCGTGTTATGGGCAACAACAACTCAACCTGTAAGAAATCGAAAAGAAATAAGTACTCGTTCATTCAACTTTCGACCTATAACCCATGTTGAACTTGCAAAACCTACAATAAAATCTGAGATTTCTCAACGGCAATCGGGTGAAAGAGACACATTTAGCCGTCTAGCCCCATTGACTCCCATTCAATCTGCACTCGCCCGCGATCACCCCCAGTGGAATTCTAATGGTACTGCAACCAAAATCAATACAATGGGGCTAAATAGGGAGTGCCAAGGCTCTCCGTAGACGGGCTCTGGTGCCAGCATTTTTTGCGTTTTGGGGGACAGGGACACGTTTACTTACTGGATTTGGATATTCTCCATCTCTGGTATGATAGCAGTCATGACGATAAGTGTGTATGTGTTCGTTATTTATTAGGGGTTCCGCGGATCGCAGCTGATCCGTACAGTCGGACCAGCTCCACGGTTAACGCACGTGATTCGCAGAATAACCGCTGAGTTTAAACATCATAGAGAGAAAGTTTGTCATTTGGATGTGTTTTGTCTGGCCAATTTACACATTCAAATAATTTTAAACACGGAAGAAGAGGCGAAAATCGGGACTCGCGCGCTGTTATAACAGAGAGAGAGAGAGAGAGGCGCTTTAAGCAGCGCTAGAACACTGAATTTATTCCTCTTTCTCGTTTACTTGCGTTTGAACGGACACACACACACACACACACAATAATGTAAAAACAAAACAAAAAAACATCTCGACAAGAATCGTCGGTTATGTCATAAATGAAGAGTTGAGAAAGAAACCGGATGTGTGTCAGTCTATTCGGTCCGTGCATTCGGTCTTAAAGTGACAGCAGCCTAATATTCCTGCTGTTGTCTGTGTCATTAGTGATGATAAAATAAAATAAAAATCATCATCATCTACCATGTTGGAGAGAAAAGAAGAGTGAGGGGAGCAGTCAGTAGGGTAAGTGTGTGAAGTGTGAGTCCAAGCAGATCTCCTCCTGCGAGAACCAGACCAAAGGTTATGTGCACCCCTGACAATAATGCAATCAATGCATTAGATGTATACGACAATATACATCTATATTTCAGACGATAGACGTGCACATGATTGAGGTGCGTATGTGTGCTTCAGTGAAAACAGCGCGCTGATTAATTAAACTGACGGTTTTATTGCACACCTTCCAGCCAATCAGAATCCAGTATTCAGGGTATAATGAACTTTAATCAGGGTGGGTCACGCTCATGATAGAGCACACCACCTGATTTAACCAATATTATTATAGTTATTAAATTAAAAGCACAATACAGGGAAATAGTTGACATCAGAGAGCAGATGTATGATTATGATTATAAACTGTAGTTAATAATACATTAATAGACTATACAGTGAGTTCTTAAATCATTGTCACTGTAATAAACAAAATGTTATTGTTTAATTAGCTTTAAACCAACCTTTATTGGACATTGATTGTATTATTATTATTATTATTAAGTGTTCATTTACAAATACAGTAAGCATATCCCCAAAGCCAAACTTAACCACTTGAAAATAAAATAGCCTAATGCTGTCAAGATGAATTACATACAAATACAGTTTGTACAGTATACAACTCACTATTTCAATGGAAAGTCCCTATAAAACATGGAAACCCAATCAATGTGTGTGTGTGTGTGTGTGAGAGAGAGAGAGAGAGAGAGAGAGAGAGAGAGAGAGAGAGAGAGAGAGAGAGAGAGAGTGTGTATCTCTCTGTGTGTGTAGATTTAATGGGTGATGTTCAGCATCACTGGTTCCTCCATTTCTCAGTAACTCTGACTGCTGTAATCCCAGTTTAATGGATTTAACCGTGTGTGTGTGTGTGTGTGTGTGTGTGTGTGTGTGTGTGTGTGTGTGTGTGTGTGTGTGTGTGTGTGTGTGTGTGTGTGTGTGTGTGTGTGTGTGTGTGTGTTTGTGTGTGTGTGTGTGTGTGTCAGTCTGTGTGTGGTCCCATGCAACTGCTCACAGCCTGAACAACCAGTGATCTCTAACTCTCCACGGACAGTTATCTGGCAGAAATATGACTGCTGCCTCACACACACACACACACACTCCGGCTCGCTCTGTAAAGGTTAATGCAGAAGACCTGCTTTGCGCTCAAGTTAATCCATTCTTCTCAGTTTCAGAGTGTGTGAAGCAAGTGTGAACCAGTGCATTTACTCACACAGCTGTTTGCCATTTATCTCGCTTCGTGACTCTGAATTCATTCAAACTAGACTTTCATTTTTAGTTTTCCACCAGTTTGAACACTGAATGATAAATGGATTAATTATTTTGTGCAGCAACAATGCATTCGGCAATATGTTTGGACAGTTGCTTTTTGCGACCTTTTTTTTTTTTTTTTTTTTTTTTTTCAGGGTGGGTTTAATTTTAAATATCTTAAAGCATCAGTTCAGCCAAATATTCTGTCATCAATCACTCAAGCTCATTTCGTTCCAAACCCGTAAGATTCCGTTTGTCCTTAAAACACAAATAAAGATATTTTTAATATTCTGGTAGAATTTAAAATAGTCCATGAAACCAAAGACTTTGAGGCCTCAAAAAGTGCATAAAGATGTTGTAAAAGTATCCTGTATGAATGCAGCGGTTTAAAGGGGTGGTATAATGCCCCTTTTCACAATATGTAAAGTAAGTCTCTGATGTCCCCAGAGTGTGTATGTGAAGTTTAAGCTCAAAATACCCAACAGATATTTTTGTACAGCATGGGCGTGCACCTGAGACCCGCAGTGACGGATTAATTGACAGCTGCTGTCATACTCGCTAAAATGGAGAGTGACTGGAGTGACGCAAGTAGCTTTGCAACAGAGCTGTCATTTGAAGTCGAGGACTTTTCTACCCCACCTTCTCCTGAAGTGGAGGAGGGTGAATTGTCTGTGGACACAGGGCCAGAGCCATATCAATTCGAGCCGCTGGCTCAAACTGCGGTCTTTACTCCCGCATCGCGATCGGCATCCGACGATGCTAGCGAAGCAGCCGCCCGCGCAAGGGAGAATGGGGCCAGTATCTGAGTGGTAAAACATTAGCATTATGGCTAAATTAGGCTAATGCTCATAGCAAATGCTAACGAACTATCAAATAATTTAAACCAATGCATTTAGGTTAATTTTGGTATGATTTAGTGTTAATAATTAAGCGAAAAACAGAGATTTCAAGTCTCCCTCTACAATTACAAATTATTCTGTCTCAACAGGCGCACCTGTGGGCACTGCAGCTCACTGTCCCTGGTAGAGAATGTCTGTTGTAGGGAGATACCCAAGGTATAGCTATGAAATATGACAAGACCAGAGTGTTAAAGGACAATTCCGGCGCAAAATGAACCTAGGGGTTAATAACACATGGGTACCGAGTCGACCGTTCTCTGGGATGTGTTTTCATGCTAATCGAATATACCCAGTTTTAGCTCGAACCACTGATTAGCTTATAACGCTAGTATATAGGGCAGAGAGTAAGTAAAAAGAAATCGCTAGTTAATACCACTAACAAGGCTCAAAATAGCCCCACACTAACACGGTAGCATAATGAGGGTCCCTACATGCAAACCGAAGCATTGAGAACTTTGTAAGTGTACAGACAGTTTAATAAGAAGATACTTTATAAAGACAGTACACTTCATGTATACAGGCAGGAGCCATCTTTGGAAAACAGTCTCGACCAGTCGAACCACGAACGCTGTGCTAAGTGAGCTGGTCGATAGGAATTACGTTTGTGAAATCTTAGTGCTTTCTTCCGGAAACAACGGACCATATGAGATTCTAAGTCACAGTTAAGCTCACGTAGCACTGCGTTCATGGTTCGACTGGTCGAGACTGTTTTCCAAAGATTGCTCCCAGCATTTACATTTACATTTACATTTAGTCATTTAGCAGACGCTTTTATCCAAAGCGACTTACAAATTAGGACAAAAATTCAGCGAGTCATCATAAAGAGGCAAAAGCAACAACAACGCAAGAAGTGCTCAAAATACGAAGTTCAGGTATTATTCAGAGTAGCATAAGCCTGATAAGTGATGTTTCAAAGGGAAAGGATTTTTTTTTTTTTTTTATTTTTTTTTTTTTATAAGGTTAAGTGCTCACGGAAGAGATGGGTTTTCAGCTGTCTTTTGAATGTTGTCAGGGATTCTGCATTCCGGATGAGGGTGGGGAGAGCGTTCCACCAGCATGGAACTGTGAATGAGAATGTTCTGGAAAGTGATTTTGTGGCTTTCTGTGATGGAACCACGAGACGTCGCTCGTTGACCGATCGTAGGTGTCTGGTAGGGATGTAGACTCGTAGGAGTGAGTGAAAGTTGGAGGGAGCTGAGCCTGTGATAGATCTGTAAGCAAGCGTCAGTGCCTTGAACTTGATGCGAGCAGCGAGAGGTAGCCAGTGCAGAGAGGTGAACAGAGGAGTGACGTGGGCCCTCTTGGGCTCGTTGAAGACAAGACGAGCTGCAGCATTCTGGATCATCTGTAGGGGTTTGGTTGCACATGCTAGAAGTCCAGCCAGAAGAGCATTGCAGTAGTCGAGCCTAGAGATGACCAGGGCCTGGACGATAAGTTGCGTTGCATGCTCAGTTAGGAAAGGCCTGATCTTCCTGATGTTGTGCAGTGCAAACCTGCATGATCGAGCTGTCTTTGAAATGTGATCAGTGAAGGTCAGCTGGTCATCAAACGTTACTCCAAGATTTCTGACCGATCTTGATGGGGTGATTAATGATGACTCTAGCTGGATGGTGAAGTCGTGCTGTAGAGACGGATTGGCAGGGAGGACGAGAAGCTCAGTCTTTGCCAGGTTGAGCTGCAGGTGATGTTCCTTCATCCATGTGGAGATGTCCACCAGACAGCTTGAGACCCGTGCAGCTACTGTGGGATCATCTGGTTGAAATGAGAGGAAGAGCTGCGTGTCATCAGCATAGCAGTGGTAGGAAAAACCGTGTGCCTGTATGATGTGTCCCAGTGATGTGGTGTAGATGGAGAAGAGGAGGGGACCAAGAACTGAACCCTGGGGAACACCTGTGGTCAGCTGGTGTGCTCTGGATACCTCACCTCTCCATGCGACCTTGAAGGACCTACCTGTGAGATAGGACTCAAACCAGTGGAGTGAAGTTCCTGTGATGCCCAGTGATGAGAGGGTGGACAGAAGGATCTGATGATTCACAGTGTCGAAGGCAGCAGACAGATCCAGGAGAATGAGGACTGAAGATTTGGAAGCAGCTTTTGCGATCCGTAGGGCTTTTGTGACCGACAGTAATGCAGTCTCAGTTGAATGCCCTTTCTTGAAGCCAGATTGGTTGACATCCAGCTGGTTGTTTAGAGACAAGAAGGATGTTAGTTGGTTGAAGACAGCTCTTTCAAGTGACTTCGCAATGAATGGTAGGAGAGAGATAGGTCTGTAATTCTCTACAAATGATGTGTTTAGCGTTGGTTTTTTGAGCAGTGGAGTAACCCGAGCCTGCTTGAATGCTGTAGGGAAGGTGCCAGTATGGAGGGATGAGTTGATGATGTGTGTGAGTGATGGTAGAAGTGTGGGAGAGATGGCTTGTAGAAGGTGTGAGGGGATGGGGTCAAGAGGGCAGGTGGTAGGGTGACTGGAGAGGAGAAGTGTAGATACTTCTTCCTCGGTTAGCGAAGAAAAGGAGGACAGAGGGATATTGGCTGTGGAAGGGGTCGGTCTGGGTTCCTGTGTGTGTGGAGCTGAGAACTGACTGCTGATAGCTGTTGTTTTGTTGGTGAAGAAGTTCGCAAAATCGTCAGCAGTTAAGGAGGAGGCGGGTGGTGGTGGAGGTGGACAGAGGAGAGAGTTGAATGTCTTGAAGAGTAATCGTGTGTTGGAGGAGCTGTTGATCTTGTTGTGGAAGTATGAAGATTTTGCAGCATGAACATCAACAGAAAAGGAAGAGAGGAGAGATTGATACATACTCAGGTCAGATGCGTCTTTTGATTTGTGCCATTTCCTCTCCGCTGCCCTGAGTTCGGTCCGGTGTTCCCGAAGAACCTCAGATAACCAGGGGTTAGAGGGAGTAGCGCGTGCTGGCCTGGAGGAGAGAGGGCAGATAATGTCTAGAGAAGAGATTAGAGTGGAGCATAAGGTGTCCGTTGCGGTATTCACATCCAGAGATGAGAATTGTGGGGGTGGGGGAAGAGAGGATGACACGGCAGAGGAAAGATGGGAGGGGGAAAGTGAGCGCAGGTTTCGTCTGAAAGTGACTGGTGGTGGGGGTGGTGGTGCAGGGGTAGAGAGTTGTAGACTGAAAGTAATGAGGAAATGATCTGAAACGTGGAGAGGTCTCACCAAGATGTTGTCTGTGGTGCAGTTGCGTGTGTAAACCAGGTCCAGTTGGTTGCCTGATTTGTGAGTACCTGCGGTGATGAGTCGTTTGAGATCGAAAGAGGCTAGGAGAGAGGTGAAGTCTGTTGCATGTGGCTTTTCGAGATGAATGTTGAAGTCACCGAAGACTAGAAGTGGGGTGCCGTCCTCAGGGAAAGTGGACAGCAGCACATCCAGCTCATCTACAAAGTTACCCAGCTGACCTGGGGGGCGATAAATGACTACAATATGGATCTTAATGGGAGTTGTAAGTGTAATAGCATGATATTCAAATGAGATGTTGTTGCATAGAGAAGAGAGCGCGGAGTATTTGCAATTGTTAGAAACGAGAAGCCCTGTACCCCCACCTCTCCCAGACTGGCGAGGGGAGTGGGAGAAGGAGAAATTGCTAGAGAGAGCAGCAGGGGTTGCTGAGTCTTCTGGACGAATCCAGGTCTCAGTCAGGCCCAAGATACTAAGAGTAGAATGAGATGCAAAGGCTGGAATGAAGTCAGCTTTATTGACTGCTGACTGACAATTCCATAGACCCACGGAAAGAGAGAGAGGAGTAAGTGAGGATGTGAGGATGGGACGCAGATTGGCAGTATTGCGCTGCCTATTGCGCGTGATAAAAGGACGTTGCCGAGAGATAACAGGAATGTATTGAAAGCACATGTTGATTAAGGGGAACAATAAGATAAGTAGAGGGAAGAAAAAGGGAAGAGGAGATACTTAAGTGCCTTTTCAGGTGTCCTTGCTCGGTGGAGTCGCGCAGGTAGAGTCGCTGGTCTTTACCCGAGTCGGTCTTCACACGAGGAGGCTGAACACGAGAGCTGAACGCTTCCGCTGACGCTTCCGCGACAGCGTGCAAATTACACAGATATACAGATAATGCTCTCACCGCTTGAGTGAGTACAGCTGTTTCGTTCGGGCAATTAAGTCAATAACGCAAAAATGTGTCAAATCGAAAGTGCTAGGGCGGCGCTGCATTGCGGCGACGAACAGCAGTGGTTGGGTCTGCGTGTATTTGTCTATTTATGTTTGTTTTGTTTTTTTACCGTCGTGCCCTTGGTGTTTGTTAACTTTTCTTCTTTTTTTTTGTGACACTTTTTTAATTGCGTGAAATCATCATGGAACTTATGAATGCTTTGCTTATGAACATTGTCACTCTTGGTACCATCTTGAGCTTCCAAACAAATGTTCAGTGCTATGGAGTAAACAACCAGCCGTGTAGGCTCCAGTACAGCCGAGATTTCCTCATAGGGTGCGGCAAATCAGCTGTCGGGACTTTGCTGATACCTAGCTGCATTCCGCCGGAGATCTACAGTCACGGAGCTGCTGATTTGGATGTGCTGACAGCGGTGCGAGCGAGGAGGCACGGCCGGGAAGGAGGAGGGCAAGTGTGGCTACACTTGTCACATAGACACGGGACTGGAGGCAGCCGGCAGCGGTCCGCTGCACGAAAGCGGAAGCGGGGCCGAAGAGGAGGAGTGCGACAGAGGCTACGCAGGCAAGGGTTTCGTCGCCTGCCACTGCCTTCTATTATTTTAGGAAACGTGCAGTCACTGAGGAATAAGATCGACGAACTGCAGGCACATGTTAAGAGTATTCCTGAATATAAAAACGCGTGTGTGATTGCTTTGACTGAAACCTGGTTGAAAGCTCAGTACCCGAGCCACGACTATGAAATCGATGGCTTTGGTCAACCTATCCGGCTCGATCGTGATGAGCAGCTGACTGGAAAGACACAGGGAGGGGGCGTGGCCCTGTATGTCAATCAACGCTGGTGTAAGACAGTCATAGTGAGAGAATCGATCTGCACTTCCAATATTGAACTCTTATCTATTTCACTGCGTCCATTCTACTTGCCGCGTGAAATTCCGCAAGTATTTTTGACGGTGGTGTACATCCATCCTAAAGCCAGTTTGGCAGATGCCACATCCACCATTGTCAAACTTGTGCACCGTTTGCAGAGTATTTCTCCTGATGCTCCACATTTTATTCTGGGGGATTTTAACTCTTGTTGTCTTAAAAAGCCCCTCGGTCATTTTTACCAATATGTAAATTGCCCAACTAGACATGGCAAAGTGCTAGACTTGTGTTATGGCACTATAAAAGGGGCGTATAAATCATATGCAATGGCTCCGTTAGGATCCTCTGACCATAATTGTGTTCTTCTAGCCCCTGTCTATCAGCCAGCCCTTAAGAGAGGGAAGATTGAACACAAAGAGGTTGTTCTTTGGACAGAGAGTGCCATTAAAGAACTAAATGGTTGTTTTTATAACACTGATTGGGATGTTTTTAAATATGCTTGTAATGACTTAGATGAATTGCTTGATACTGTAACAAGTTATGTACTACATATGCAAGATATTATTATTCCCAAGAAGACAATTAGAATATATCCAAATAACAAACCTTGGGTTAGTAAATCCCTTAAAAGTGTCCTTAATCAGAAGAAGTTAGCTTTCCGCCAGGGTAATATTCACCAGCAACGAGAGGCCCATAAGCTGGTTAAGAAAGAGATAAAGCTGGCCAAAAAAAGGTTTAAAGATAAAGTAGAGGATGAACTGAAGAATAATAACCTTCGGTGGTGGTGGCGCAATGGATAAGACACATGCCTTTGGTGTGAGAGACCCGGGTTCGAATCCACTGTGAGACACCAATGTGTCCCTGAGCAAGACACTTAACCCCTAGTTGCTCCAGAGGCGTGCGACCTCTGACATATATAGCAATTGTAAGTCGCTTTGTATAAAAGCGTCAGCTAAATGAATAAATGTAAATGTAAATGTTCGTGGTGCTTGGAAGGGAATTAAATCTATGGTCTGTATTAAGGATAAAAAAAAGGGGGTGTTTCACCCTGATAAGTCTGACACTGCCCTGGCTGAGGAGTTGAACCAATTCTATGTGAGATTTGACTGTCATGATTTCTCTGAGGATCTGTCTAAATTTAGGGAGGCTCCTGAGGGCAGTAAAATTCAGATTAGTGAAATGGATGTCTGTAGAATTTTGGAGGGGACTGACCAGAGAAAAAGTCCCGGGCCTGACGGCGTTTGTGGCCGCCTGCTCAAAAATTGTGGTTTATTTTTATGTGATATTTTTTCTTGTATTTTCAAGCTTTCTTTAGCTCAGATGGATGTTCCTGCTTTATGGAAAGAATCAATTATTGTTCCTGTGGCTAAGATTCCATCACCTAAGGGACTGAACGATTATCGCCCTGTGGCTCTTACGTCATTAGTCATGAAAGGGCTAGAAAAGATTGTGAAGAAGAGCTTGCTTGCTATGTCACAGAATATTATTGACCCACTCCAATTTGCATATCAGGCAGGCAAAGGGGTGGAGGATGCCACAGCAACACTGCTGGACCGTGTTACGGGGCACTTAGAGGGTACAAAGACACATGTACTGGCTACTTTTATTGATTTCTCATCAGCTTTTAATTGCATGCAGCCCCATATTCTTGCTCAGAGGCTCTCTGAAATTCCTGCAATAGATGTTGGTACTATATGTTGGTTGGTTGGCTGGCTGACTAGAAGGCCACAGAGAGTACGTGTAAATGGCACCTTGTCTGAGGCCCTGGGGCCGTATGTATAAAGCCACTCAGAGTAAAATTTTAGTCTCAAGTCTGTCAAAATTCTAAGAATGATGTCATTTTACTTTTATTCCTAGACTTAAGAATAAGTGTGATTCATAAAGGTTCCTAAGTGTCAAGACTAGGTCTCAGCTCCTAAATTATTTAAGAGAGCTGAAGAGGTCTCTTAACCTAGTTAGGAGTAACAAGATGGCAGCAGAGAGGAGGTCGCCACGCACTTTTCAATGAAAATATGATGTATTGGAGTTACAGTAAATGATGACGGAGTTGATTTTATAGCAATGAAATAAAAAGGAAAGTAATAATTACATTGTTGCTGACTGGAAAAAAGCAGCAGTGCACCGGTGATGACTTGAGCTCATCATTCCACAGTAAGCAGGGTCTTAATAGCACTATTGTGGCACTGACCACATTAAATACAGTAGTGGCTAAAAGTGATGTGCAGAGTTTTTTTTTATTGTTTTTTTATGACCCTACAAGTTTGCTTAAACCATCAAAATATAAGGAAAATAAAACTTAGTGAAGATATTTATCTGACAAATTATGACTAAGTCAGGTCACTTTTTACAGTACAGATTGTTTCAAAGCAGCTTTACAGTGATAACAGGAAAATAATGCAACAAAGTTAGTTTGGGCTGTACAGCAGCTCTAGAAGAAAATAGTGTCATTGTGCAGCTTAAGTTAGTTCAATGATGATTAATTTCCATTGTAAAAGATCATTAGTTTCTATTTAGTTCATTATACAGCTGCTCTGAGAAAACAGTGATGTCATTGTTCAGCCCAGTTCAGTTCTCAGACAATGGTGTCAATCCAGGCAGATCAATAATATTGTTGAAAAAAGGGCTAACTACACCAACAGGTTTTTTTTTTTTTTTAAACTAAAAAGCTCACAGGATAAGAAAAAAATCATACATTGTCTGCAACATAGTCAGTTATTAATATTTCATTGTCCTCTCTTGTTCATTTGTTTGACAGCCTTGGCTAAAAATGATGTCTGTACAGTTTGACATGTTTCATTGTGTTATCACAAATAAACAATTGACTCCAAGCACAACTACACAATACGCGTACAAAATCTTTAACACATTTGTAACCCTATTTGAATGAAGGGTGAGTGTCAATTTTCCTTGGCCTCACTTTTGGTCAATACTATATGGCAGTTCTTTGACTTTCCAATTGATCTTCAAATCTCGCAGTAAAATAAAGCCACTTTATTGAGTATTTCGGGCTTTCCTGAGTTGTTGGATCCATTGATGGAACTCATGTTTGCATAATTGCTCCAACTGTGAATGAGGAGACACGCATCAATAGAAAAGGGTTTCCACAGCATAAATACTAATTTGTGATAATTTTGCACAATGCACTGCAAAACATTTTTTAAAATAAATTTAAATATTAAAGCTTCAGTGTCTTAATTAAATTATTTTATTATAATTAGATTAAATGATTGGTGTCATGCTGCAGTGACCTCATCCTTGCAGGCTCACAATTAGCTGATTCAGTGGTTGAGGGCGGCCATTTTGGGTTGACATCATTGTAGTCCTTAGTTTACAACACTTAAGTCCCACTTCAGTCAGCACTTAAGAATCAGTCTTATACTTTACTGAAAGTTGCTTTTAGCTGCTTTATAAAAGTCTCCTACTCTTAGAAAAGTCCTACTCTTTACTAAGTATTTTCTGACACTTAAGTCAAAGCTTAAGACTATTCTTAAGAGCATTTCTTAGAAGTTTTATACATACGGGCCCTGGTGTGCTCTACTGGATCACCCCAGGGGTGTGTCTTATCGCCATTGTTATTTGTATTGTATACAAATCGCTGTCGCAGTAGTTCTGAATCATCATCCATAATTAAATATGCTGATGATTCAGTGATACTTAGTTTTTTGCAGGACCATGAGGTGGGCCATGGTCCAGTTTTGGACAGTTTTATAGAATGGTGTGAGGAGTCATTCCTACAGTTAAATGTCGTAAAAACTAAAGACATGCGGTTTGACTTCCGTAGGAAACCATCTGCCATGCCATGTACCATTATAAATGGCTCAGCAGTGGAGAATGTCAGTCAGTATAAGTACCTGGGAATTATACTGGATGATAAATTGACCTTTGAGGCCAACACAGATAGGATCTGCAAAAAGGTCAATCAAAAACTGTTTTATTTAAGGAAATTGAGGAGTTTTAATGTAGAAAGTTCACTTATGAAAATGTTTTATTCATCATTTGTTGAGTCAATTCTCACATTTTCAATGATTTGCTGGTTCGGCAATCTTAATTTGATTAGGAAGAATAGGCTGGGAAGCTTTGTTAAACAGTGTCGGAAGATCATTGGTGTCAATCTTAATGATCTGAGTCAGGTCTACCAGATTAGGTGTGTCCGGAGGGCAAATGCCATTTTGGCAGATCCTTATCTCCCTCTACACGCAGAGTTTCGGCTCTTGCCGTCAGGGAGAAGGTTTGCCTTCTCTAGAAAGGCAAAGTCAAATCGATACACAAGATCATTTGTACCATTAGCTGTTAAATACTTGAACCAGCTCTAAACATCGCAATTTGTAACTTTTCCAGGATGATATTTATGGGTTAATTGTGTTGTTTTTTGTATTTTTTTTTTACTGTATTTATGTGTTGGCTGTGCCAATGGCTGCTGTGGAACAAATTGCCCCTCCTTGGGGATAATAAATAAAGTAAAGTAGGAGCAAGGGCTTAAGTTACGTGCAAATTAGATTGCTATAAAAAAATTTATTTGTTTCACTCGCGGCTATTTCTCTAAAGTGCCAATGCGTCTAACTGAAATACAGAATTATGTGAAGTTAAAATGAGAAAGTAACAAGAGAATCGAAGATGGCCTTACCTTGACTAAAATACAACACTGAAATAACAGGAGAACAGGGTATTCTAGAGAAAACCACTTGCGAGCTGCGTGCCTCTAGTATGCTGCCCGCTGGTCCTAATGAAGTGATCTGAAGCTCTTCTATTTATATCTATCAATTCTTACAGATGCTGTTTCGTTCAGGCAATTAAGTCAATAACGCGAAAATGTGTCAAATCGAAAGTGCTAGGAGCAAGGGCTTAAGTTACGTGCAAATTAGATTGCTATAAAAATTTTTATTTGTTTCACTCGCGGCTATTTCTCTAAAGTGCCAATGCGTCTAACTGAAATACAGAATTATGTGAAGTTAAAATGAGAAAGTAACAAGAGAATCGAAGATGGCCTTACCTTGACTAAAATACAACACTGAAATAACAGGAGAACAGGGTATTCTAGAGAAAACCACTTGCGAGCTGCGTGCCTCTAGTATGCTGCCCGCTGGTCCTAATGAAGTGATCTGAAGCTCTTCTATTTATATCTATCAATTCTTACAGATGCTGTTTCGTTCGGGCAATTAAGTCAATAACACGAAAATGTGTCAAATCGAAAGTGCTAGGAGCAAGGGCTTAAGTTATGTGCAAATTAGATTGCTATAAAAAATTTAATTTGTTTCACTCGCGGCTATTTCTCTAAAGTGCCAATGCGTCTAACTGAAATACAGAATTATGTGAAGTTAAAATGAGAAAGTAACAAGAGAATCGAAGATGGCCTTACCTTGACTAAAATACAACACTGAAATAACAGGAGAACAGGGTATTCTAGAGAAAACCACTTGCGAGCTGCGTGCCTCTAGTATGCTGCCCGCTGGTCCTAATGAAGTGATCTGAAGCTCTTCTATTTATATCTATCAATTCTTACAGATGCTGTTTCGTTCAGGCAATTAAGTCAATAACGCGAAAATGTGTCAAATCGAAAGTGCTAGGAGCAAGGGCTTAAGTTACGTGCAAATTAGATTGCTATAAAAATGTTTATTTGTTTCACTCGCGGCTATTTCTCTAAAGTGCCAATGCGTCTAACTGAAATACAGAATTATGTGAAGTTAAAATGAGAAAGTAACAAGAGAATCGAAGATGGCCTTACCTTGACTAAAATACAACACTGAAATAACAGGAGAACAGGGTATTCTAGAGAAAACCACTTGCGAGCTGCGTGCCTCTAGTATGCTGCCCGCTGGTCCCAGCAAACACAGAACGTTGGCGCAACGTACCCAACCTTCTAACAACGTTTAACAACATGGCAAAAAGGTTGCTATAACTACGTTGTGTGGTGAAGGTTGTTACAGCGTTGTCACAATGTTGACATTGAACCACCGTTCAGGGCCATTGCTTAAAGGTGCAGTGTGTGATTTTTAGCGGCATCTAGTGGTGAGATTTGCGAATTGCAAACAGCCAGTCACTCACGGCCTATCCCTCCCTTTTCAAACTCGAAGGAGAAGCTACGGTGGCTGAAGATGTCATCCTGAGTCTGAGTCATATATATATATATATATATATATATATACAGTGGGGAGAACAAGTATTTGATACACTGCCGATTTTGCAGGTTTTCCTACTTACAAAGCATGTAGAAGTCTGTCATTTTTATCATAGTGAGTGACGGAATCTAAGACAAAAATCCAGAAAATCACATTGTATGATTTTTAAGAAATTAATTTGCATTTTATTGCATGATATAAGTATTTGATCACCTACCAACCAGTAAGAATTCCGGCTCTCACAGACCTGTTAGTTTTTCTTTAAGAAGCCCTCCTGTTCTCCACTCATTACCTATATTGACTGCACCTGTTTGAACTCGTTACCTGTATAAAAGACACCTGTCCTCACACTCAATCAAACAGACTCCAACCTCTCCACAATGGCCAAGACCAGAGAGCTGTGTAAGGACATCAGGGATAAAATTGTAGACTTGCACAAGGCTGGGATGTGCTACAGGAGAATAGGCAAGCAGCTTGGTGAGAAGGCAACAGCTGTTGGCGCAATTATTAGAAAATGGAAGAAGTTCAAGATGACGGTCAATCTCCCTCGGTCTGGGGCACCATGCAAGATCTCACCTTGTGGGGCATCAATGATCATGAGGAAGGTGAGGGATCAGCCCAGAACTACACGGCAGGACCTGGTCAATGACCTGAAGAGAGATGGGACCATAGTCTCAAAGAAAACCATTAGTAACACACTACGCCGTCATGGATTAAAATCCTGCAGCGCACGCAAGGTCCCCCTGCTCAAGCCAACGCATGGCCAGGCCCGTCTGAAGTTTGCCAATGACCATCTGGATGATCCAGAGGAGGAATTGGAGAAGGTCATGTGGTTTGATGAGACAAAAATAGAGCTTTTTGGTCTAAACTTCACTCGCCGTGTTTGGAGGAAGAAGAAGGATGAGTACAACCCCAAGAACACCATCCCAACCATGGAGCATGGAGGTGGAAACATCATTCTTTATGGATGCTTTTCTGCAAAGGGGACAGGACGACTGCACTGTATTGAGGGGAGGATGGATGGGGCCATGTATCGCGAGATCTTGGCCAACAACCTTCTTCCCTCCGTAAGAGCATTGAAGATGGGTCATGACTGGGTCTTTCAGCATGACAACGACCCGAAACACACAGCCAGGGCAACTAAGGAGTGGCTCCATAAGAAGCATCTCAAGGTCTCAACATGGACTGCGTGTTCCCGGGGGCGGGGTTTATGTAAATTTTAGGGTTGGTTATGTCACTAACCCAGGAGGAATGTTGTGTTGTCCCTACCAGCCGTTTGTTGTAGTCCTTAAAAAAAAGTTTTCTTTAAAAGCAAATATATTCCTTTGGTTTGAACTTTGAGCGTTGTAACTTTGCAGATGTTGTTTATGCTCAAACAGCAACATTACACACTAATCACCCCTTTAAAATACTATTGAAGTAGCTCCCTTTTTAGGTACTAAATCGTCATCGGAGGCTGACATACTGCTCTTACTCTCAGACAGGTGTTGTTGTGCACGCTAGGGAACGTAAATGCGCCATACGTCATCGCATCGCTATATCATTGATATAGCGATATTACACTTCTTTATCATGTAAAAATGTATACCGGTGTTATCGTGGACGGTATGATATGGCACACCCCAGTAAGCAGATATAGCCGCCACATATACCTTTAAGATGGAAGGAGATAATCCAGCAGAGAAACGTTCTTGCAAATAATCAAGTATTGAACCAACGGGGCAGTTGACCGGATCCAATTGACATTCTCTACACCAAGAAGAGAATAGTCTCCACTTCAGTGCAAACAGTCTTCTCATGGAGGAAGCTCTGGACTGGAGTATGGTCTCCACGACCTCAGTCTAGAAACCAGATTCTATGAGCTGGGCCCGCTCAGGGGCCAGGCCCACAGTTTCCACAACTACGGGTGAGGGTGATAAATCGTGCCCCCTGCTTGGGACAATAGGTCCCTCCTGATCGGAATCTCCATCGGAGAGCCGTCTAGAAGGGACACCTGGTCTGAGAACCAAACTCGGGCCGGCCAGTACAGGGCTACTAATAGTAGACGGGCCCCGTACCGGTGAACCCTCTCCAGAACTCCCGGGAGCAGATATATCGGACGAAAAGCATACAGGTGTAGCCTGGGCCACACCTGAACCATCGCCCCAGGGGAGCTGGATGTGTGAGGGAGAACCACATGGGACAGTTAGTTGTCTCTGAAGATGCTAATAGGTCTACTTGTGCTTGACCAAATTTCTCCCATAGGAGCTTCACCGCCTCGGGGTGAAGTCTCCATTCCCCGGGCCTCAGCCTCAACTTTATATATACCGCCCTGAGAGACATTCGTTTCCTTTGGGCCCACAGGAGGATCTGGTGAGCCAGTTTGCATAAGTGATGACCTCAGACCCCCCTGATGGTTGATGTAAGAGACCACCGATGTGTTGTCCATGCGGACAAGCACATGATGGCCCCCTCAGGTCTGGGAGGAAGTGTTTGAGAGCTTGAAACACCGCCATCATTTCTAGCTGATTTATGTGCCAAGAAAGTAGAAGGTCCTGCCACAGTCCTTGCGCCGAGTGACCACTCATGTTCGCCCCCAACCTGTGAGGGAAGCATCTGTCGTTAGCGTCACACTGCGACAAGAAGCCCCCAACACTGAGCCTTGGGCAAGGAATCAATGTTTCTTCCACATGACTAAGGCACGTAGGCATTGCCGAGTGACCTTGATCATGCGAAATGGATTTCCCCTCGGAGCAAACCCCTTGGTTCTGAGCCACCACTGCAGAGGTCTCATTGACAGGAGGCCAAAAGTTATTACGTTGAACGCAGTTGCCATTAGACCCAACAGTCTATGAAACTGTTTCACAGTGAGTGACTGGCCTAGTTTTACCCCATTTATGGCTGAGAGCATCAATGCTATACGAGCAGGGGAAAGTTGTGCCTGCATCGTCGTTGAATCCCAAACCACTCCTAGAAAAGTGGTTCTCTGAGCTGGAAGGAGCACACTCTGTTTGGTGTTGAGCCTCAGTCCCAACTTTCTCATGTGAGACAGAACGACATCTTGATGCCGAACAGCCATCTGCTCAGATTGAGCTAAAATCAACCAGTCATCAATATAATTCAACATGTGAATGCCCTGGTGTCTCAGTGGAGCCAGAGCTGCATCCACGCATTTCGTGAAAGTGCAGGGTGATAAACCTAGGCCGAAGTGAAGAACCCGAAATTGGTAGGCTTCACCCCCGAAAGCGAACCTAAGGAACTTCCTGTGATAAGGGTGGATAGATACATGGAAGTACGCATCCTTCAAATCTATCGTGACAAACCAGTCCTTGGACTGAATCTGTGACACAATCTGTTTGAGTGTAAGCATTTTGAACTTAAGTTTCTGAACCCTGCAGTTTAGTTGACGCAGATCTAGAATAGGACGCAGCCCTCCATCCTTCTTTGGAACAATGAAGTAACGGCTGTAAAACCCTGACTCCCTGTTGGGAGAAGGAACCCTTCCTATAGCCTCCTTTCACAGAAGATTCTGTACTTCTTGCTCCATAACCAGAGCCTACTCTGGGTCCACCACTGTAGGGAGGACCCCAAGAAATCTGTGCGGACGAGAACTGAACTGAATTTTCTATTGTGAGCAGGACCCAATGAGATATATTTAGCAGTTTTTTCCACACTGCCAGAAAATCTGCTAAGGGGACCAGCCTCTCTAGACTGGCCTCTGGTATTGGTCGAACAGCCACCTCTGCGCCCTGAAACGGCGAACCGGCAGGGAACAACTGAACTGACTGTTCTACGACCCTCCTCAGAGGATTGTTGGGGAAAGCAGACACCTCTGTGCCCTGAAGCGGCGAACCGACAAGAAACAACCGAACTGACAGAACTGCGGCCCTAGAGGGTGCCGAAGAGAAATGGGCACCATGTAATGAGGTGGAATCTGTTTCTGCCCTCTGCGTCAGGACTTCTTCCTAGTCGAAGCCTTCTTCGAGATGTGGACAGTCCCCAGATCGACAGTTTCGACTGCGATCGCCACCCAGACCCCCCTGATTGTGGAGGAGCCCAAGTGGCAACGCTTTGCTTTTGTTGCACTCTGTGGGACCATCAACGAAGAAGAATTTTTTAAAAAATGCCGCTGCTTGTTTCTCCGCCTCCTGAAACCTCTCGACAACATTATTTACTGAATTGCCGAAGAGGGCAGAAGGCGAGAGCAGAGCGTCCATAAGAGACAACTCTGTAGCGGGACACAATTCTCGAATTGCATCAGCGCTTACTTCCTCACTTTCATCTAGGTCCCTTAGCAGGTCAGCCTGATATGCTTGCAATATAGACATTGTATGCAAGCATGCTGCAGCCTGACCTGCTGCCGAACACGCTTTACCCACCAGCGTCAATGTAGCTTTGAGAGGCTTGGTGGGTAATGACTTTAGTGATGATACAGACTCAGAAGAGAGATAGCTCGCAAGCGTCTCTTAAGCCCGATGCATCGTTACATAAACGTTTATTCAGCAGGCTTTTCTTTTGTACTTCCTTCTTTTTTGGCTGGTCAATCGATATTTAATTTAGCTACAGCACGAGTCACAACCTCCATAATCTCCTCATAAGCAGGGGTATGAGGTGGTGAATCCTCAATATCCCCTGCATCAATGCTTACAACATCCAGATCTTCAGAACTGGATAATTGTTGCACTGGTGCTTCATCCCGAGGAGAAAAAACTGCAGCGGGTGCTTCTTCCTGAGATAAGGCCCTGGATTTGGCAGGTGAAGGCTGAGATAAGGCTGGGCCGGTCTCAAACCCCTCTGTCAGAACCATTTGCGAACCCCATCCTCAAAGAATGATTGGCGGGAGCGGATCGTCCTCACGGACAGCTTCTCACAATGCTCACAGTCAGCCCCCTCGAGAACTGACTGGGCATGATCCATTTCCAAACAAGCAACACAAAGATTGTGTGTATCCCCACCCGTAAGGAAACGAGGGCAGGGAAAAGCACACTTCTTAAACTGCTGCTTGTTCACCATAATATATATATATATATATATATATATATATATATATATATATATATATATATATATATATATTGTGTGTGTGTGTGTGTGTGTGTAATTGCAATGCCAATCCAACACTAAATAGACAGAAACAGTATCACAGACAGCGCTTGCTGAGGACACAGAAGCTAGCGCGGCCTGTTTCTGGGTATGCTTTATAGTTTCCTGGTCTGTGACGTCACCCGCCTATGATGTCTCATCACACCATTGGACTGATTTCACACATGCTTCATGACGCAATCACGCAGGGGCGTTCCCACAGAGTCTCGACGCAGCATGAAAGGGAACTCAACATTTTTGAGGTAATCGGTTACATAAAAATTTTTAAGTTAAGAAATTCAAAGTTTAAGTTAGCAGAATTTTTTTTTTAGCATAACAATTGTTGAATGAGTACGACAATATATAACATATAACATATATCTGTTCTCAAACCAAACTCATGCTCCACTCGTCGCCATGATGGAAACCCCCTAAAAAACACCACATAACAGAAACTCTTCTAAATTAGTATAGCAAATCATTAAACACTACTACATCTCCCACTTAACATTAATCTTGCACCAAAAAAAAAACAAAACATTTTATAACACTTAATTTAAGCAATTACAAAGCATTCTGAGATATAGAAATCCCAGCCCAGTTTCAATTATATATAAGTTTGTCTAAATTCAAAGAAACAAATTCATAAAACTCAAAACATTTAAACAATTCATATTACTTACAATGTGTCAGTTTTGTGAACTCAGAAGAAAAATGAAGTTCTAAAATACATATAAAAGATAACTAATTTGTTTAATTTAAATTTACCCTTCTCAAACCAATTCATTATTTTGAGCATTAGGGTTTACAGTGAATGTTTTTTGCATTTACTGTTGTAGAATCTGAACTTTAAGGGTTAAAGGGTTTATAGACTTGATAAACCTGTTTTGCACACGTCACTCAAACACAGAACCAGGAAGCAGGAAGAGTTCGGGAAAGAGACTAAAGTGCAGTTGAGCTGTTGTGTGTTTGTGTCTCAGTATTCATGCAGTAAAATGGCAGAAGCCAGATTTTCTCAGGATGAGTTCATGTGTTCAGTGTGTCTGGATCTCCTAAAGGATCCAGTGACCACTCCCTGTGGACACAGTTACTGTAAGATCTGTATTACAGGCTGCTGGGATCAGGAGGATCAGATGAGAGTCTACAGCTGCCCTCAGTGCAGACAGACCTTCAGTCCAAGACCTGCTTTAGCTAAAAACACCATGCTGGCTGAACTGGTGGAGAAACTGAAGAAGACTGAACTTCCTGCTGACTGTTACGCTGGAGCTGGAGATGTGCAGTGTGACGTCTGTACTGGAAGAAAATGCAAAGCCGTCAAGTCCTGTCTGGTGTGTCTGAACTCTTACTGTCAAAGTCACCTTGAACAACATGAGAGTTGGTTTAAAGGAAAGAGACACAATTTGACTGATGCCACTGGACGACTGCAGGAGATGATCTGCCAAACACATGATAAACTCCTTGAGGTTTTCTGTCGCACTGACCAGAAGTTTATATGCTTGCTGTGTTTGATGGAAGAACATAAAAACCACGACACTGTATCAGCTGCAGCACAGAGGACAGAGAAACAGGTATGAAACTACACACTGATGAAATAATGTTGACACTATTTATATTGGCACCATATGATCAGGAAACATCATTCACACTGCAGACGTCACAGAAGTGAACAGAAGCTGTAAGTGGACTTTCATATTTTCATATTATCTTAACAGAAAATATGGTGAAAATCGTAAACATTTATCAACACAAACTTTTTTGCAAAAAACTCTTCACATGATGATATAGTGCCAGTATAAAGTGCCATCTGTGTTATTGGTTTGTGCTGCAGAAGCAGCTGAAGGAGACGCAGAGGTCGTTCCAGCAGAGGATCCAGCAGAGAGAGAAAGATCTTCAGCAGCTGAGAGAGGCTGTAGAGTCTCATAAGGTGAGTCTGGAGAAGAAGAGAAGTTTGAGAAGTCTCAGTCAGGACTCACTGAAGCTCACTGTGTGATTGTGATGTGTGTCCTAACAGCGCTCTGCACACACAGCAGTGGAGGACAGTGAGAGGATCTTCACTGAGCTCATCCGCTCCATTGAGAGAAGCCGCTCTGAGGCGACACAGCGGATCAGAGATCAGGAAAAGACTGCAGTGAGTCGAGCTGAAGAACGACTGGAGAGACTGGAGCAGGAGATCAATGATCTGAGGAGGAGAGACGCTGAGCTGGAGCAGCTTTCACACACACAGGATCACATACATTTCCTGCAGGTAACAGAGATCGAGAAGAACAGGACCATATAATTTTTGTTATTTAAAGAGCGCGTTACTAATATGCGCTAATAGGCGGGTCCACAACGAGCGAACACTTTGTCCCGTAGATGGTTTGCTTGCGCACTTTAACCTTGCATTAAAGATCTGTTTTTCCACTTGCAAATAGCAACTGGCTTTTAAAGGGAATGGGAGATGAGACTCTGATTGGTTTATTGCACGTTATGCCCAAAACACACCCATTACTCATTAAGAGAATAGGGACAACCCTTTTAGACCATGCGCCGGGAGCGCCGACCATTTTTCCCGTCGTTAAATTATCAAAAGTGGATTCGGACACGCTCTCAGTGCTCTTGCGCCGTGCGCTTTAGGCCAAGAGCTTAGATTGTTAAAATAGGGCCCATAATGTATTGGAGTTAAATGATGACAAGAGTTGATCAAACGATAAAAGCTTGATCATCAAGGTATTCTTTTTGTAACAGACCTTTAAGAAATTTAATATATTCTCCAACTCTACAAATCAATGCTCTAATGGCAGAAATGAAAGTGATAATTATTTTTTGAGGACGGTAAAAAGTAGCTGGGCACCGGTGATGACTTGAGCTCATCAGTCCACAGTAACCAGGGTCTGAAACAGCACTATTGTGGCACTGACCACACAAAACATACAGTAGTGGCCAAAAGTGATGTGTGGAGTTTTTTTAAAAAGTTTTTTAAAGAATTATATTATTATTATTATTATTATGAATTATAATCAAATTATGAGGATTTTTTATATATTTATATATTTTTTAAATATTTTTAAATATGAGGGAAGATCAAAACACTAAACTTAGTGAAGGTATTTATCTGACAAAATTATTTCAAGTCAATTCATCTTTATTTGTTATAGTGCTTTTTACAACACAGATTGTTTCAAAGCAGCTTTACATTGATTACAGGAAAATAATGCAACAAAGTTAGTTTTGGCTGTACAGCAGATCTAGAAGAAAATAGTGTCATTGTCCAGCTTAAGTGAGTTCAGTGATGATTAATTTCCATTGTAAAAATCATTAGTTATCTATTTAGTTCATTTATCTATACAGCCGCTCTGGAGAAAACAGTGATGTCATCGTCCAGCTCAGTTCAGTTCTCAGGCAACGGTGTCAGTGCAGGCAGATCTATAATATTGATGAATATTAAGTGACAAAAAAGGTAAACTACAGCTACAGGTTTAGAAAAACTAAAAAGCTCACAGAAGAAAAAAATCATACAGTGACTTCAACATAGTCCGTTATTAATATTTCATCATCCTCTCTTGTTTTTTCATGTGTTCATAATTTCTTTGTATGAGAGCCTGGCTAAAAATTACGTCTGTACAATTTGGCATGTTTCATTGTGTTATCACAAATAAACACTTGACTTCAAGCACAATATGCTTACAAAATCTTTAACACGTTTTAATACTATTACTTAAAGTGTTTTATTAAAAGTTATATTACCCTAAATCCAAGCATTTATTAAAGGATTGTTTAGTACTTCACGTTTCATAGTAAATTAAATTAACAAAGACAAAAATATCACATATTAATGCCTTTTCATCACACAAATATGAATTTAGCAAAGTTTGCCCTTTAATTCTGTGAATAAAACAAAGGCTTTAATGACATTCCAGTAAAGAATGTAATTTAACTTTTTAGAGTCCGATTTACATGATATAATACAGCTAAGATAGAGATTGATGCATTTGATCAGGATAATAATATGATTATTTAAAATATTTAATTTGAGATGTTGGTATATTACTGACCTCTCGATTTTATTTCCACATCTAAATGAATCCCTTTCGTGTTTTCTGGATTTTTTTTTTTAATATTTGGTTTATTCTGCCAATTTATTTTTTAAATATATAATTTCAAAACACACTAAATTTGGATTTATGATCGCAGTATTTCTAATAAAATCATGTATTTCTCAAGCTAATATTGAGCTTAAATTGATTTCCCAGAAAGTTCACATATAGTGTAAATGGCAAACGCTAGAACTTGTGTCTCTAATGTCACATAATGAATATGAGAAGAATGAAGCTGATGCTGTGAAAGTGCTGGATTGAGGAGAGTTACTAAGGATCAACAAGAGCCGCACAAATCTGACAGTAGAGCAGGTTACTGATGAAGTGTGGAGGTGATGAGCTTTGATTTCTGTTTCCTCTAGAGTTTCCAGTCTCTCTCAGCTCCTCCTGAATCTACAGACGTAAATGACAATCTCTTCAGTTCTCTCTCCTCTTTTGATGGCGTGAGAGAATCTGTCCTTCAGCTGAGAGACAAACTGGAGGATTTGTGCAAAGAGGAGCTGAAGAAGATCTCTGACAGAGGTAAAGTCCTGGAGATTCTGCTCTCAGAAATGATCCTCCATCATCTCAGATCATGTAGAAGATCATATTAGAAATGTCTTAGGAACGGATGCAGGGATCATTTTCTCTTGACATGATAATCACATTCTTCATGTCTGTTGATTTCCACAGTCACTTTCTCCAACATTGTTCCCAGGACCAGGAACGACTTCCTACAATGTAAGTCACTGAGAAAACAAGCAGAAAAACTCACTGAGTGTGTTCATGTTCTTCCTGGAGAAGTGAAAGAAAACATGACAGAAGAGTTTTAGAGTTGATCATGTAAATGATGATTTGCTCAGGATATCTGGTAAACTGCACTGAGACACTGATGATATATTGAACATGAAGAGTTCAGATACATTAAAAGATCAGACAGATTCATAATTCCTGATTCTGATGTGTTTTATCTCCATCAGATTCCCATCAGCTCACTCTGGATCTGAACACAGTGAATGAATACCTCCGTCTGTCTGAGAGGAACAGAGTGATTACTTACACTTTCCCAGAGATTCAGTCGTATCCTGATCATCCAGACAGATTTGATGGATATTATCAGGTGTTGTGTAGAGAGAGTGTGTGTGGACGCTGTTACTGGGAGATTGAGTGGAGTGGAGGATGTGTGTGTATATCAGTGTCATATAAGAGCATCAGCAGGAAGGGATCGGGTAATGAGTGTTGGTTTGGACGTAATGATCAGTCCTGGAGTTTGATCTGCTCTTCCTCCAGTTACTCATTCAGACACAATAACATAGAGACTAAACTCCCTGTAAAGCCCATCAGCCGTAGAACAGGAGTGTGTGTGGATCACAGTATAACAGGAGTGTGTGTGGATCACAGTAGAATAGGAGTGTATGTGGATCACAGTGCAGGAACTCTGTCCTTCTACAGCGTCTCTGACACGATGAGCCTCATCCACACAGTCCAGACCACATTCACTCAACCGCTCTATCCTGGGTTTGGGGTTGGTCTCCGATCATCAGTGAAACTGTGTTGATGAATCAGGATAGACTGAAGAGAGATTCTACCCATAATGCTTTGAGCTGCATGATAAATCATAAACACTGAGATGTTATAGAGTCTCTTACTTTCTCTTTATTACATTAATACTACAGCTGAGCTTCTGTCAGTGAAATAACATGTTCAGATTATGGTTGAGTAAGTGCTGAGCTTGAAGATGATATCATATTCCCTGCTAAACTCAATAAACATATTTTCTCATTATTTCTTATGTGTGCCTTGTGTATGTGTGTGTGTGTATGTATGTGTATATGTGTATATATGTGTATATGTGTGTATATGTGTATGTGTGTATATGTGTATGTGTGTGTATATGTGTATGTGTGTGTATATGTGTGTGTGTGTATATATGTGTATATGTGTGTATATGTGTATGTGTGTGTATGTATGTGTGTGTGTGTATGTATGTGTGTGTATATATGTGTATATGTGTGTATATGTGTATGTGTGTGTGTATGTATGTGTGTGTGTGTGTATATGTGTGTGTGTGTGTGTGTGTATATATGTGTATATGTGTGTATATGTGTATGTGTGTGTGTATGTATGTGTGTGTGTGTATGTATGTGTGTGTGTGTATATATGTGTATTTGTGTGTGTATGTGTATGTGTGTGTAGCCTATATGTACTGTATATGTATTGTTTTATGGTGCACAATTTTTAAACACCTTTTATTATACCTTTTATATATAATTTTGATTATTATCAGGTTAATAAGGTTAAAGTCAAATCTGTCCTAAATTATAAGCATTTGAATTTTCACACTTACAGTAAATAGGTCACAGAAGACTTCTCCGTGTTCAGTTCAGCTCAATCTCTGAGACTTTTGGCAGGTGAACTTTTTAGTTTCAATTAAATATATTTTTATTAACTACAGGTTAAATAGTTAACATACAAAGTACTAATATATAAAAATAAAATAAAAGAAAGTCAAAGACCAATCGTTTACAAGCTTTGTCTGCAGGAAATGCTGATAGCAAGAGCATCTAACACCAGAGAGGCCGTTCCTGAGAATCAGCGTCTGCCTTGATCTCCTCATGTCAGCCTTGTCTTCACAATCTGAGTTCTTGAGGTCTTCATCTTTGTAAATCCCCTCATAATTCATTAGTCTTTTTATGGACAAATCCGAAGTCTTGAACAGTCATAAGTTCCGGAAATCCCCTTAAAACCTGTTTATATAATCCCCTATATAAGAACCTGCCATGCAGTTCAGGGTGCATTATCGGCTTCGGCTTCTTCTTCTTCTTCTGCTTCTTCTTCTTCTCTTCATTTTCTGGTGGATCGCAAACAACTTTTAAAGGTGCATACCGCCACCTACTGTACAAGAGTGTGTATCACCATGTCACTTTTATTATTCAATCTAGTGCATTTTAAAAAGGTGAAAGTGCCCTCCTGATCTCTCTTACCTCTTCTTCCTCCCCTTCTGTTCCCAAAACCCCTTTTAGATCCCACACCCGTCCTGTTCCTCTTACTTTGTCATGTAAGTTTCTTCTGTCAGATTCATATATGGAACAGTGCATGATGACATGATGACATGATCTACATTTTCTTTATCTCCACAGTTAGCACACTTATTACTATTTATTTTCCCTAGAACAGCCAACAAACTATTTAATCCTGTGTGATCTAATCTGAGTCTTTTATTATTATTTCCACTCTTCTTTTATTTTCTTTATAGATCTTTATTTTAACTGATTTTTGAATTTTATAATATCTTCCTTTCAAATCTTCATCCCACTTTTCCTGCCAAATCTCCATATCTTTATTCTTAATCAGGGCTTTCCCTTCTCCTTCTCCTTTTCCTAATGTAATTGATATTGTAATTTCTTTTTTTTGGAAGTCAGCATCCTCATTTCCTTTCAGTCTCTCATGAGTCATGAGCTGGCACCCAACAAAACTGCACATCAATATCACATCTATGGATCCTAAACCATTTTTGAAAGAGTTCTGTGATAAGATCATCTCTATCACTTTTCCTCGACTGGATGCTTCCCAAAACAGTGATTGAATCAGAGTAAATTTCCACCCTATCCGGTTTAACCTCTTCAACCCATTGAATTATTACCCTATTATAAGTGCCTCTAATTCTGCTGTGTAAACTGATAAATAATCAGAAAGTCTTTTAGCAATGGATATTTTAAACTCAGGAATGAATACACCGGTTCCCACACTCCCTTGCTTATTCTTTGACCCATCTGTGGAAATTTTAAGGTAGTTGAAACTCTTATTTATTACATATAGACTAGCTTTGTTACCCACTTCATTCGTTTGCCATTCTCTTTATTTTCTGTTATATTACAGTGTTTTACGATTGCTATGACAGAGTTTTCAATACTTTTAACAATTTTCCAAAACTTTTAACACAGTTAGCACTACATCCGTCAGTAGTATGTATCAGACACCTTGTGTCAAAATGATTAATGACTTTGACCTTTGACCTTTTGACAGGTTGAACTTCCGGTGACCTTTATGATTGATGGGTTGAACTTCCTTTATGAGGTCATGGGATTAACCTTTGCCCTATCGATCATGTGGTTTGACAGTTGCTTTTGCCCCGGTGACCTAGCTAGTCCTAAATCATAGTTTTGACAGATAGTTTTGACCTATTTAAATAGAACAGATGTTTTGACGGCCGGTGTCATGTTATATGTGTGTGTGTGTGTGTCTGGTTATATGGAATGTGTCAGGCGTCCCCGGCATCGCCACCCACCCTCGCATTCCAGAGCAGCGGGCACTGACATCTGAACATGTGCTGTTCGGTCACTGTGAAAGTGAAGTGTATGTCACACAAACACATTCAATCCTTTGTATAATTTATAGAATATAAATTATATAATCTAAAATAATTAAACTAAGCTTGAAAACATTCAGTTTTTAAAAGTATATAAATATCTTATTGATCCAATTGTTTTAGATAAAAGAATATAAAAGAATTATCTTACATAAAACATTCTATCCTTTATATTCAATCCTTTATATAATTTATATAATCTAAAACAATCAAACTAAAGTTGAAAACACACTGTTCCTTAAAAGTGTAAATGAAATGGTTTAAAAAAAATATCTCGCTAAAACGTATATAATGAAATGCTTGTAAAAAGAATAAAAATAAAAATCATCTTACTTTATTTTAGAGAGTTGAATAAGCTCTTAACACATCAATGCCCATACCATTGATGTCCACAAAAAATGCAATGTATGAAACGGGTTCATGGAAATAAAAAAGCATCTTACGTGTTTAGAAATCAGGGCCCTCTGGCCTCTCTTTACACCAGCGGGGCTCTAACTCACAGATCAGAATGCTTCTCAAAGTAAAAGCCAGAGCACATCGTATTCCAGAGAGCATCAAGGCACTGTGATTAAACAATGTCACAAAATTACAATCAGTTAAATGTTTAGAGAGTTAAACAAGTTTATGAATGGCTTCACAATATTGTTTTACACAACTTTTCATATAGTCACAAAAATTCATATAGTCATTCCTGAATGACCTCACACTGCCTCAAAACATAGGGAGCACGCATCTATGTATGTGTGTCAAAGCAGTAAAGGAGCCGCGCGCGTGTCTGTGTGTCTATGTGCGCGTCCTCTGCTTTCTGACATCCCCCTCCTTCTGCTCCTCCACATTCCATAGGTAACAGTGAAACTGTGAAGTGTATCTCACACCAACTAAAGTTGAAAAAACATTCTGTTCTTTATAAGTATATAAATGAAATGGTTATAAAAATATCTACTGAAACCAATTGTTTTAGATAAACAAAAAGAATAAAATCCATCTTCCAATAACACATTCTATTCTTTAAAGTATATAAATAATATAAAATCACAGAGTGGTTCTCTCTCTCTCTCATTTAAAAGCAGAACCTTAAAAGTTTAAATCAAATATTTAAAGTTTCAATACATTCATATCTTCTATTTATCTTTTAGGAGATTACTGTAATGATTTTGTTTAACGGTGACCTAAAGTATAATTGTTATTAAACAATGTCTGTTCAAAAACTTTAGATTGTTGAAAAACTGTACTTAGTCGTCTTATATCTCATTTATATGAAAAGATTCAATCAGCAATTTTTGACCATGCGGGGGTTTCAATTTTTATGGCTTTCCATAGCTATAATGATGTACACCTAAACACAGAAAAGTATATAAATAAAAACACCTTACATTCCTGAGGTGAGAAAGGGGTTTCCTATTATCAGACTAACTGAAGTTGAAAAACATTCTATTCTTTAAAAGTATATAAATTAATTGTTTAGGACTTCCGGTTTCAACATGAGCGGGTAGCACGCGTTCTACTTCAGCTCAGCTTTAAATCCGAATTGTACTACATTCAGAACATCTTTTAATAATCTTTATTGTTAAGAAAGGAACAGAATTTGATTATAATTGATTTTTAGTAGTGTTGATCTGGGATATTCGTAGTTAAACATGCCAGCCAAACCTCGTAAAGTACTGGACCAGGCCGCCTCCGCCTCGGACTCTGTTACAGAAGATGCAACGGCGGAAAGTACTCAGGATGCGGGTAATGCAGCGATTCTTAGTGCAATCTCTTCTCTGCGCTGTGAAATACACTCAATCAAAGCGGATATCGGAGAGATAATAGACTCCAAGATTGAACAACTTGCTGTCTCTATACGAGGAGAGATAACGGCATTCCAAAATGAAGCCAGCTCTGCGATTTCGGCCGTTAAAATCACGGTGGATGAGCATGCATCAAAAATTGCAAGCTTGGAAACTAACGCTTCCACCTCTTCGGATACAGTAATAAAGCTTGAACAAGAAGTGGGGCGTTTAAAGCAGGTTGTAGAGCAGCTTTCGGTCAAATGCACGGACCTTGAAGGACGTAGTAGGAGACAGAACATTCGCATATTACACATCAAGGAAGGAGCCGAGTCCGGAATGAAACCAAGGGATTTTACCGCGCAACTTTTGATGGAGGCTTTATCACTAGATAATCTGCCACTTGTTGATCGTGCACATCGCGCTTTGCGAAGTCGGCCCGGGGAGGATGAACCACCGCGAGCTTTCGTTCTTCGGCTACACTACACTAACGAATTGGAAGAAATTTTGCAGAAGGCGGCCAGGATGCAGCAAGTCACTTTCAAGGGGCAAAGGATCAACATCTTCCCGGATTACCCGCCAGAAGTTGTAAAACGCCGCGCGCTTTTCAAACGAGCAAGGGAACTGCTGAGAGACAAACCTGGTGTCAAGTACGGTCTACAATACCCAGCAAAACTACGGATCTCATTCAACGGCAAGGAACATTACTTCACGGATCCAGACAAGGCCATCAAGTTCGCAGAAAGCTGCTTTGGGTCCGGGTGATTGTTTTAAAGATATCATGCATCCGAGATAAGTGCCAACAATACACTCTCTGAGTGTAATTATTATTATTATTTTTTTTTTTTCATAACCACGATCCATAGACTATCTCCTTCCTTTCCTTTGATTTTTCTTTGTTCTGAGATGTTGTTCTGAGATGTTCTTCTGAAATTCTCTATTGTGGAGCTGTGTTGATTATTGCTTGAAGGTCAACGAATAAGAAGTTTATGTTAGGTGTTTTCTAGAAGTAATTAACACTCATTTCTGTTCTGATACTAATTTGTTCATTTTCAATTTACCTTGTCTCGCGCCGCTGGTTCTAATTGTCGGTCAGATGACGGGGTTGTTATTTAAGTTAGTGGGTGGGTGGGGTGGGGACCTGTTTAAGATAGTACTTCAAAGCGTTAAAGTGTGTGGTGATAACGATATATTAGGTAGCCTACCTAATGATACAGAGTAATGCTGTAACATCAGGTAACAAACAAAGGGCTGGTTTTTGCTTCCTGGAATGTGAAAGGTCTAAATCACCCTGTTAAAAGAAGCAAGATACTATCACACTTGAAATCACTCTTTGCGGATGTAATGTTTTTGCAGGAAACGCACTTAAAACCGGATTCCAAGGATAAGTTGAAATGCAGATGGATAGGAAATGTATATCAGTCCAATTTCTCTGTTAAAGCTCGTGGGGTTGCTATTCTAATACGAAAAGGTGTGCCATTTAAACTTGAAACACTAAAAGCAGATAAAGACGGTCGGTACATTATCGTGTCTGGTGATTTGCATTCCTTTCCTATTACTTTAGTGAATGTCTACGCCCCAAATTATGACGATCCAGATTTTTTTAAGAAAGTGTTGGCTCTTATCCCAAATATGTCTCAAACTAATCTCATCATAGGGGGGGACTTTAATTGTGTTCTAGATGTGTACTTGGACAGATCGTCATCTAAAAGAGCCCCTCACTCTAATTCAAGAAACTTTTTAAATGCATTTATTAATAACTCTAACTTAGTGGATATATGGAGACTTTTTCACCCCATTGAGAGAGATTATACCTTTCACTCACAAGTTCATAATGTATACACACGCATTGATTATTTTCTAGTGGAAAACAAATTAATTTCTAATGTGTTAAATAGAAAGATCCACGATATACTAATTTCAGATCATGCTCCTATCACATTTGAAATTCTCCTTAATAATCTAACATCTTCACGTCCTGTGTGGAGAATGGATCCTCGACTTGTCGATGATCCTAAATTTCACGATTTCATGCTTGCACAATTGGAAATATTTTTTGAGAAAAATGACACCCCCGAAGTTTCACCAGGATTACTTTGGGAAACACTGAAAGCATTTTTAAGAGGATGTGTTATATCGTATCACGGGTCCAGAAATAAACTGCTTAAAGCAAAACTTTTAGAGTTAGGGAAACAAATTCATCAATTAGATAAGGAAAATGCACAAACTCCCTCATTAAAAACTTACAATAAAATTCTACAGTTAAGATATGACTACAATAAAATTGTTTCAGATAAGTTAAGTAAATCATTCCTCTTCATTAAACAGAAATATTTTGAATTCGGAGAAAAGCCACATAAATTGCTTGCAAGGCAGTTACGTAAATTAGAAAGTGACAAGACAATTCATAAGATCAAGACAAAGCATGGAGTACAATGTGTTTAATCTAAGGATATAAACAATTGCTTTAAGGAATTCTATTCAACTTTATATTCCTCAGACCCTTGTACAGACTTAGAAGCTATGGATAAGTTTCTAAATAATTGTAACCTTCCCTCTCTTACTCAGGATGAGCGTGATTCCCTTAATAAGGATATATCTTTAGGAGAGTTAAAAGGCACAATAAACTCCTTAAAGAATGGTAAAACTCCAGGCCCAGATGGCTTGCCCTCTGAATTATATAAAAAATTTAGTGACACCCTCTCCCCCTACCTGCTCAGAACATTTGAGGAGGCATCAGTAAATGGACTCCCACCGAGATTCAATGAAGCAATCATAACTGTTATTCCCAAAAAAGGTAAAAATTCTGAGGAGGTCGAAGGATACAGACCGATTTCTCTTCTTAATGTCGATCAGAAGATATTCTCAAAAACACTCGCAAATAGACTTGGTAGATTAATTAGTGGTCTAATTCATCCCGATCAGAACGGATTTATTCCTGGCAGAAATGTATCACAAAATACTAGGCGTCTTTTCAATATAATGCACCACTCCAAAGCTACTCAAGATAATCTGGTAATAATCTCTCTCGATGCTGAAAAGGCCTTCGACCGAGTGGAATGGCACTATCTTTTCGCAGTGTTAAGAAAATTTGATATGGGTGATAAATTTATAGATTGGATTAAGATTTTGTATAAAAGTCCTACAGCACAGGTATTAACCAATAATACCTTGTCTGGCCCCTTTAATCTTCATAGAGGGACAAGGCAAGGTTGTCCCCTTTCTCCTCTCTTATTTGCATTGACCGTGGAGCCTCTTGCTCAATCCATTCGTTCTGACCCTTCTATTCATGGCTTTAACACCTTAAATGCAGCCAATAAAATATCTTTATATGCAGATGATATCCTGCTATATATTACCAATCCCCATTTGAGTCTGCCAGTTATTCTGGACACTATAAATGTTTTTGGGATTTTTTCGGGCTTTAAAGTTAATTTAAATAAAAGTGAGCTTATGCCCATCGGACTAAAAGATTTGTCTGCGATACAATCTTCTCCATTTAAAGTTTCAATGGAAAGATTTACTTATCTTGGAATTGTTGTTACCATTAAATATTCTTCACTTTTAAAGGCCAACTTTACCCCTTTAATTTCCAAATTGCAAGCAAATATTCAATTTTGGAGAGCACTTCCGATTTCTCTGTATGGCAGAGTAAATGCAATCAAAATGATATTTTTACCACAAATATTATATCTTTTCCAGAATGTTCCTATCTTTTTACCTAAATCTTTCTTTAAGCAGTTGGATTCGATTATTCTTCCTTTTTTGTGGGGATACAAAAATCACAGAGTTAAGAAGGCACATCTCTGTAAACCTAAACAAGAGGGAGGTCTGGCGCTCCCAGACTTTCGTCTTTATTACTGGGCTTCTCACATCAGACAAATTTCAATGTGGTTGGATGATAAAAGTGTTCGTCCAGTTTGGCTCCAAATAATTTGTGATCAGTGTTATCCCTACAATCCAGGAGCGGTGATTCTCTCTCCTGTAACTCTGAATCATTATATCTTTAATAGTAATATCATAATAAGGAGTACATGCCGGATCTGGAAACAGATAAAAGAACATTTCAAGATAAAATCCCTTTCATTTCTAACTCCTATTACTAAGAATCCATCATTTACACCATCAAGATTAGATGGGACCTTTATGCAATGGGAAGAACTGGGTATACGTACTATAGGAGACCTTTTCTTTGATGGGGTTCTAGCATCCTTTAGTCAACTGCAACAGAAATTTAAACTTCCACAGAGTCATTTTTTTAGATTTCTGCAGATTAGGAACTATATACGTGCTCATACACCTTCATTAGACACTACATCACCCTCAATCATTGATAAATGTCTTGATCAGTGTCAAGGAAGTAAAAAGGCATTATCAATAATATATAACCTGCTGCAATCCTTTCATTCTCCCTCTACAAAATTTCTCAAGGAGGACTGGGAGAAAGAACTAGGAGTAGAAATTTCTGAGGAATCTTGGCTGAAGAGTTTAAAAGATATTAATGAACATTCTATCAGTTCCAGACATTGCCTTATTCAGTTTAAGGTCATTCACAGATTGCACTATTCAAAAAAGAAACTGCATAGAATTTTTCAAAGTGTTTCGCCTCTTTGTGACAAATGTAGTTCAGTAGATGCTGATTTGTCTCATAGTTTTGTTTTTTGCTCCAAGATTCAGAGTTATTGGAATGGAATTTTTGATGTGCTTTCAGAAATTTTTAAGGTGCAAATGCAGCCAGACCCGACACTCATCATTCTGGGACTCTCTGAACATATGCACCCATTGTCAGGAATACAGCACAAATTGCTTGCATATAGTTTAATTACGGCCAAGAAGTTACTCCTGTTGTTCTGGAAGAAAAAAGAGGTTCCTACTGTCAAGTTATGGCTTGGAGAGATGTCTTCTACTTTACATTTGGAACAAATCAGATACTGTTTGAAGGGAAAATATGAGCAGTTTGATAAAATATGGCGCCCTTTTAGCTGTTATCTAGATGGAAACCTTGTGGATTAATGTATCTTTGCTAATTTAATGTTTTAACATTCCTTCATCATACCTTTTCAAGTCAATGTAAACAGGTCGGGTATGGGTTGGTTTGTTTATTTATTTTCCAATTTTTTATTTTTTTAATTTTTTAATTTTTTTTTAATTTTTTTTATTTTTATTTTTTTATTATTGGTAAAGAGACATCTGTAAGATTGTAAGATTGTAAAATCCTTATTTGTCTTACAATAAAACTTACTTGACAAAATTAATTGTTTATAATATAAAATCACAGAGTGGTTCTCTCTAACATAATGATTTTGTACCGTAACTGTGTATTCAATCATGTACACCCTAAACATGTATACACACATGATACTTCGATCATGTACACCATCACAGAAAACTACATTTTTAAAAAAATGAAATAAATAAATAATTTAATAAAATGTAAACAAAGGTTTAGCTAAATAAAAACACCTTACATTTCCAGAGAGGCGAAGTAGTTCTTTATGCAATGATAAAAACAATCCAAAAAAGCAAATAGTTTAAGTTGTCCTATAACAGCCCCCAGGGCCGGCTCTAGGTTATTTGGTGCCCAAGGCGAGAGTGCACCCCCCCCCCCCCCCCCCCCGATTAAAGATTTTATCACGATTGTTTTTATGTTGGTTTATGTTACTATTTTGTAACTTAGCATTACAGCCAGTCTAATGTCCATATTTTAAAAACAAAGCCTTAGGTAACAAAAAAAAAATAAAAATAAAAATGGCAGACAGGGGTGAAGATAAATATATTTGTCATTATTTTCTTTGTTATTAAATATTAAGATCAAAGATACACATTACACATACACAACTTAATGTACAAATTAAATAGGCTAAACAGTGCTTTACGTTTTCAGCTACAGTAGGTGTATTTAACAGTAGCATTGAAGAAAGTAATTAAATGAACAAATATGAAAATAAAACAAAACAGACTTCACTGTATAAATTATACATTGATACTTATTAAAGCTACTATTAAAGTTATCAGTCAAGAGCAGTGAGTGATTTTCTCTTTGCATTTTGTTGTTTTATTCAAATTATCATAAATTCAAATTATCACAATTTACTCTCTCAAGTTGTTTTAAACTTGAATAAGTTTCTTTCTTCTGTTGAAAATAAAAGTTATTTGGAAGAATGTGGGTAACCAAACAGTTGATGTACCCCAGTGACTACCATAGTATATTTTTCTCCTATGGAAGTCAATGGGGACCGTGGAGACATTTTAATCGTCCACGATCAAAAATCGTCATATCGCACACCCCTAATTTAAAGCGCTAAAACCAGCTGTCAGATGTTTTCGCGCCACTCCCGGTTGCTGAGCAACGCGCGTGAGTTTGACAGCTGCCTGTCAGAGTGACTCAGTCGTTTTTTAGGATTGTAATATAATCTAGTAAAAGAAATGGACAAATACAAGCAGTGTGTGGACAGTGCACAGTAAAAGTGTACAGCGTGTGCGCAGCTTTCATAATACGATGCATACATTTAATTAACTTTTTTTTTTTCTGCAATTTTGCGCCCCGTCCAGCAGATGGCGCCCCAGGCGGCCGCCTGTGTCGCCTGTCGGCAAAGGCCCTGACAGCCCCAGACCCTCCCGGTGCTAAACTACAGTGTGAACTGAAGCTTCAGGATATAGGGCGACATATACCAGAGTCTCGGGGGGACAATGTCACAGTAAATCTAGTCTGCATTTCAGAGCATACTACATCCAGAGTTTATACTAAATTCATTTAAAAGCATAACCTTAAAAGTTTAAATCAAATCTTTAAAGTTTTATTAAAACCATATCTTCTATTTATCTTCTTAGAAGACTTAGGTATTATTGTTACTAAACAGCGTCTGTTCAAAAACTTTAGATTGTTGAAAAACTGTGCTTAGATCATAGATCTTTTGTCCATACAACATGTTTGTCACAATGTTTTGTTGTTGTATTGTTTTTAAGAAATCCGAGGACTCCACGTTGCTCTTATTTAGACAAAGTTGTATCATTTGGAAAATCACCACACGATTTCAGAGACGCAATGTGTGATAAGTAAAGTTGGTCTTGAGCGAATATTTAATCTTACTGGTAGCTATGATCTATTACACGTATAAGATCATTTTTACTTGTATCTCCCGAACTACCCTTAATCACTGTGGAAACACACAAGGTGAAACCCTTTACTGAGAATATACTATCGGTTATCTACTCAAAATATATGTAGAAGTTTCAAATGTTAGCATTTGTTGATGGTGGTCACATGAACAGACTTTGGGGAGAGCTATAGCAGAAAGCATGCCCTTTGACCTCCTCAATCCTCCCAAAAGAATTTCTCCCATCTACCGATTCTCCCATCTACTCGCTTTTTCCAACTTTGGTAAATGTGCCAAGAAGCTTTGACAACATGTCTTCCAATAGCACATCATCGAGTTTAACTATACATGTTCTACCGTTATGCTGCCTATATAATGATTTACACAACCAAGCAATGAAAAAAAGCTTGTCATTTAGACCGTAACTTTGACTTACCTGTCGAGAAGAAAGCAGGCAACTTCCCTTTCAAAGTCTTTCTCCTTCATTAGCTCTTTCCACCTGGGAAAAGCTATCCCGATATTTATTTACATCCCGATCAATTAAATTTCTGCTTTTTGGCGACGAGGATTCCTTCTCCTGCATAACTTTGATCCTGCATAATAATTTACCGTGCAGTGCGGCCTTTCAAATGTGCCAGGGGCAGTATTTTCAAATTTTCATCCAGGCTGCCCGGGTTCGACTCCTGGTATGGGAAGACAATTTTTGTATATATTGCCAACAAAATTCAAGTTATTCAAGTTCATCAATAATCATTTATAGTCTTAGAGGCCTACACGAACTGCAGAAACAAGAAGAAGATATGTAAAAACTCATAAATGCTGTTTCAGTTCTGAATAATTTTCACAAAATACAATTATATTGAATTCAGAAAATTTCACTATGGAATATTTACTTTATCATAATTTCAATTTAGTATGTCATCATCTCATAATTATGACGCATAGTCATAATTTTAATTTCAACTTTTTAAGTCATAATTTCGATTTGTCATAATTTACAATTTTTGTCAATTACGCCTTTTTAATGTACTTAAAACGGTTTTAAGTCATAATTTGGTTGTTGCACCTGCATGCCCACTAACTCGCTTGTGAGAGTCAGAGTGTGTAAAGTAAACTCTCATTAGTGTTAGTAGAGTATTAGTGGACTGGTAGGGTTAGAATAAGTAATATTAGAATAAAATATCTGTTGGGGAGCATCACAAAAAAGAGTTAGCAGATATTAAGCACAGTCTATTTTTTCAGATGTTTAAATGACAACATACCATTTTTTCAACCGAGCGAATCTGCACATGAGAGGCCTTCAGAAGTCATAACTTCAGGGATAGGTCAGTTGGCGAAAACACTGCGTGTGTAAAAATCAAATACTGTATTACAGTTTTTAAAGTTAGAATAAAAAGTTAAGTGTCACAAAGTCTGGCACAAGGCCATTAACTTGTTCTTTTTGCTTATTTCTACAAATATCAACCTGATAAATATGGACTGGATACACGATTAAACAAGATCATTTTTAAGAAAAAAGAAAAAACAGTGATTTGATGGCTAAGTTTCAGGCATAGTGCAACCACGCAATGTTAGATTTCTCTAATCTCTAATTCATCTCACTCACAACGCACAACTTTGTAAATAAACATTTTCAAACTGTAATTATACCATATTTTATTCATATTATGTTGATTTAAAGCTTTTTGTTTGTTATTAACTAATACCTACTAACATCCGGCACAATCTGACCCCAACATCTGAACCCAAATAAACAGATAATGCAATGTTCGCAATCTACAGTTAGATATTCTCCTACTTAGTATCTTTGGGTGTATCTGCGGCTGTATTTTGTCACACCATAGTGATGCAAAGTTCCACACCCTACGGACTAACTAAAAAAAAAAAAAAAAAAACGTATACAAAAGTACATAACATAACATAACAAGTATATAACATACACAAATCATTTCTTAACTAAGCAACTGTTTCTTAAATGATCAGACACTCACCGCACTGATGTTAACATCACCATATATTGTCTTTTCTACCATGATTGGAGCAACTATTGTCCCACCATTCTTCTGGTCAATTGTGAAGTTAAGCTGATTAGGGTTCTGAATTAATGGCTGTCCGAATGATGTAGAATTCTTATGCCATCGTTGCGGAAGGTTGTTAGGCTGATGATTTATCATGTTTCCAGAATGTGTTTGAACGCTCAGCGTTTGAACGTCACCATCTGTTACAAAAATTAACAATTAAATACACAACCAAAACCATGTAAACATTATAGTAAAGCTTATTGAGAAACATATTGACTACTAACAAAGTAAATTATAAATCTTTTCCTACGTTTGATATTCTTTTTTCAGATTTTTTTCACTATGGACTTGATCCTTTTTAATGCTGTTTTCTCTCCATATTTATTCTGTTGTTCCTCTACTGTGTCTTCCAACCTCCCTGTTGTTCTTCTCCAGCTATGTTAACCAAAGACAAACAGTTAGAAGAATAAAATGTATGTACAGCAAAAATAAAGTTTGTCATTAGTTGTTAGGGTTAGATACACCTGTAGACACATTCATACACCAGTTCAAAGTCAATGAACCGGCTGATGCTGCAGTGTTAGAGCACATGATGGACGGTGAACAGACGCACAGCTGGTTAAACCAGAGCTAAAACAATAGTCTATGTTAGGACAATAGTATCTGATAATAGCTGATAACGGTCATAAAGTACGAGATAAGGTGCAAGTAGCTAAACTAAACATTTCATATTTGACAGAAATGTTTTGAGAAATGTTAAACAACGACAAAAATAATCAACTTTTTCTAATTTCACCATTTTGAACTTAAAATAGGTCTATATAATACATGTGATTTAATGTGAGAGGAGAAGAAACAAATAACAGCCATTTTCATCATATTAGGCATAAGATTAATAATAAATGTGTGCATATTGTGAATTAATTTAATAAACATATTTACCTAACATTTATAGCCTTCAGTAAATTAAGGCTAGACAAAGTTCCTTTTTGTGGACAAAGTGAACTTTGGAGTGCTTAAAAGTGTGGGGCTCAAAAATAAGTGTCATTTGGAACTCTTTTATCCCAAAATATGTTGATAATGGTTAGTTATGCCAAATGATAGTTTGGCATGTATGGGATTGTGTGTCCATTATGTTAGTGAGAGAGAAATACTTTTATTATAGAAATACTTTTTTTATTCTATTCTTTAATCCACACATAAAATAGTTTTTTATACCTGCTCAAGTACTTCTTGATGAGTTTCTTCTGTATTAAACAGCGAATCTTCTCAGTCAGATCGTCGCAAGATCTCAGGAATCCTCTCACACTACTCGTGTTCACGCGCTCCATCGCCGCACTTGTGTGTATGACTCGAAAGATTCAAACTTCCATAATGCACGCCAAAACAACAGCGCGGAGATGTGAAGCTTTCCTGATGACAACCCCGTACATTCTACACAACAGGGTGGGCGGACCCCAGTCGTTGTCCTGATAAATATTTCAGGACATTGCACGCTCTAGCTCTACTAGCCTCGGACTGCTGCGCCACTGCATCATCTCATTGATCAAAGCCCGGTTCAACAGTTTGCCTGACGCAAGGACTCACTCAGGAGATTCCAGGAACGAAAAGCTGGAAAAAAATTCGAAAAGTTGAAAAAATGGCGACGCAAAACCTGATGGAGAACGACTCCCTGTCGAGTTCTGGCGATGCGGCGCACAAGTATCATCCGGCGTGTGAGTGCACCACGGGCAAAGAGTGTCGTTTAAGAGAGGCGTTGGACTGTATGTTTAAAGATCATTTTAGAGGCCAAATGGTTGGCTTGATGCACAGGATCATCGATGCTGCGTGTGATATGAAAAACGATTGTGCGCAGGATACAAAACGTGTGACAAATCTCAAAAATGAAATGGACGTCGTAAGAGGCTTGACAAAGCCATGGCCTGATGTAACACCCATGTTTTTTAACGGCAAAGAGCCGATCGGCGTAATCCTCAGAAAAGTTCTGGATGTGTGGCGTGAATGTAGTGACGAATTCCAAATCACAGAGATACTCGCTATTTGTACATTCGTAACGGATCTCTGTGTGTCACTGGTGTCAAAAAATGCAAAAACTGACGTTGGTGAATTAGTTGAAAGTCTGGTCAGCTACATCGTAGAGCAAGACATGATAGCCTGCGGATATTTTCTATTCTGGTTAGACCATCTGTAAATGTCGTTTTTTACTTTATGTACGTAATGCCGGGTCATCATTTTCTTCACTACTTCAATGTATACTCGAAAGTATAATGTTGAAATAAAAATTTCTGGTTAAAAAATGTCTGAGCTCATAAAAATAGTATTATAATAATAATAATATTTAGAATAATTAAAAATAATACATGATTTAAAAGATTAAATATTTGTTTTCTGCATTTTAATTACCGTATTCCCGAGGCGGCAATACAGTTGTATCATATCAAATGATACAACTAATTTGCCCGCTGTGTACAGAACATAAGAAAGGACATGGTGTTGAACAAAATTCGATTTTGTTCTTGTTCTTTGTTCTCATTAAATTTTTTAATAAGATTATGTGTTCTGTCATGGACGACTAGACACTAGTCCAGCAGAGAGAAGGGCTTGAGTGGACACGCCCTGTGGCCCCATTTTTATGTCTTCATCCAGAGCCTTCATCAAAAGTGCCTTTTCCCCGCTTCGCAACGTAGCCATGCTACAGCTTTCCACCCCTGCAACACCCGTAACATCGACCACCACGGCATTCGTTTCAGGCCAAACGGAGGAGCGGGTGGGTTACTTAAACCTGGATATGTCTCACCAGGATATGTCTCACCAGCGACCTCCGGCTTGTCACAATCCTGGCATGCGTCGGGAACAGGAACGCCTTGACACCTTTCAAAATTGGCCTCTTGCACCAGTATCTCCAGCCGAGCTTGCCAAAAGTGGTTTCTACTACCTTGGTCAGGGCGACAGAGTGGCTTGCTTCAGTTGTGGAGGCCAGCTTAGCAACTGAGAACCGGGAGATCGTGCAGTATCAGAGCACCAGAGGCATTACCCCAACTGCCGCTTCGTTCGAGGTGACCGTGCAGATAATGTACCTTTATCTGGCCTTTCCAATGGATCGGCAATGCAACAGTGTGACGAAAGGTCGCTCACATTTGTCAACTGGCACTCAAGAATAACTGTTCGACCAGACCAATTGGCTAAGGCTGGTTTTTACTATGTTGGTCGTAATGATGACGTGAAGTGCTTTTGTTGCGATGGTGGACTCAGATGTTGGGAGTCTGGTGATGATCCATGGGTAGAACATGCCAAGTGGTTTCCAAGATGTGAATACCTGTTGCAAGAAAAGGGCCAAGAGTTTGTTCGTCAGATTCAAGCAAGATTTCCTTTTGTGTTTGAACAGCTATTGACTAATGGAGACAGCGACTCAAGAGAATTTGTTGATCCATCTGTTGCACACCTGGGTCCTGGAGAAGATGCAGTGATGATGAACAATCCTGTGGTGAAGTCTGCTTTAGAGATGGGATTTGAGCGTGGCCTGGTGAAGCAAACCGTTCAGAGCAAAATTCTCGCAAGTGGAGAAAATTACAAAACCGTTCAAGTGTTGGTGTGTGATTTACTAAGTGCAGAAGATGAGAAGAGAGAGGAGGAGCGAGAAAGTAAGTTTCTTACTTTTCTTAAGAAACATCATCTTGCCGTGTCACAGCGCCTAAAAAGTGTGCAGAGCTTAATGGACCATCTTCTAGAGGAGAATGTCATCTCACAGAAAGAGTATGACATTATTCGTAACTGCGCTACAGTCAAGCAGCAGACAGGGCAGCTCATTGAGTTAGTCCTGTCGAAAGGAAATGCAGCGGCAGAGGTCTTCCGCAACTGGATCAAGAAGAATGATGTCTGCCTGCTGAGAGAACTGATGGCCCAGACAAATGAAGCTGCATCACCCAGTCAAGATCTTTCAGACTTGCCTATGGAGGAACAGTTAAGAAGACTTCAAGAGGAGCGCACATGCAAAGTTTGCATGGATAAGGAAGTGAACATTGTCTTCATGCCCTGTGGTCACCTAGTTGTGTGCAAAGAATGTGCGCCTTCTCTGCACAAGTGCCCGATATGTAGAGGCTTGGTCAAAGGAGCTGTCCGTACTTTCCTATCATAAAGTTTTCCTATCATTTGGATTTAACTTGATGCATAAAAACAAAGGAGAAGTTTATTATTTTCACTCGATCCAGTGACAAATTCTGATTAAACATATGCGCGGGTGAATTGTTCACCATAAGTTTAGAAAGTAGTTAGGATGTATTTCATTTTTAAGTTAATTTTACCAACTATTGTTAAAGTTCATAGACCTTTAGCTTATTGAGTTAAAATGTGATATCCATATCGCATCATTACCGAATTCAGGGGTGTTTAATAACTTCAATAGCACCAGCTGATTTAAGTTTTTCTTCAAACAAAAGTCATTTTCTACATGTGTTTTGTTGTATGCATTTTGAGGATCCTTGTCTTTGTTTCGGGGCATTTTTAAAACATAGAACCAGAGAACAGAGAACCTTGTGCGGCATATCGGCATAAAGGGTTAAAATATACATTTTAGCACTGGATCTAGCGATCCAATTCATGTGAAGACTGTCGTATATGAACAAAGAGATATATAATAAATATGATATCCGGGGGAAAGTGTAAAGAAAACGCCATACAAAACATTACAATCACACCCGACAATACGATAAGTGTTACGCTAGCGATGTTAAACAGTTTCAAAACAGGATGTTTCAGAAGAAATGCAAACAAATCTTTTAAACAAAGTCTTGTTTCAGAGTCGCTATGCTCCGGTGAAAACTATGTGAACTTTGATGATGCCGAGAACAATAGCGCAGTTAAACATGCGGTTCAGTATAAACAAGAATCCAACTCCAATGCGACTGTGCTTGTTTCACATATAACTATTGATTGTTAGATATAATAGTTAGATGATTTATCTAACCATTGAAATTTACGATATGTTAAAACATTTCGGCATTATGCAGAATAAAAAGAAGATCATAAAAAGAAGAACAATTATTAAGACACAACGTCTGTTTTCTGGACCGGGCCTAAAAGACAGATGCCTGAAAGTATTGGTGGGGCCAGAATAAAAAAAATAAAATAATCAACCCTCCCTTCACGTAAAAATACCACATATCAACCGTAATTCATTAGCTTAACTGTTTTTTTATTGACACACACAAAATAAATGTGTAATAATAACAAAATAAGTGTAATAGTTAGCCGAGTTTGAAGTGTAATACTCATCTTTGACGTCGATGTTTCGTAGACATAGCAGAAAGATTCACTCTCATACTAAACACTCTCGTGTAGAAGGACCTATAATGTATAGGATACATTCCTATATGAACATGTTTTGACCACACTCTGAGACTATGTACTTTTTGCAAACTGTACAAAAACAAGATCAATTCAAAAGCTAAAACTGATCACTATAGTGGCTTTTCTATATTTGTTTTAAATGGCTCATGATGATGAAGAATTAGAATTTACTTTTGTGCAATTTTATCAGCAGGTTTTACCAAAGTGTGAAACTTTTGTTTAACAGACTCAAGCTTTGATGAATATGCCTCTCTCAGTGCAATAGTTTAAGTGTAAAACAGCATGCACTTTGTGTGATTCGTAGATAGTCTTTCTGTTTGACTAAATTGATACTTCATTTAGTGCAACTTTTCCCTCTATCGCTTAAATTATTAATGGCCATTTATTTCTATAAACGGCTCTCAAAGAAAAGTCTTCACCTAAAACACATACAACATGTGAAACAGTCTCGCCTGCTATCTGAACAAGATGACTAAATCTAGCGGAGTAATAAACCCATCATTTGGAAACTTTTCTTAGCGATTTGGTCTTTTGAATCTTACATGGATTCCTGTATAAAGATGATGTTTTAAAGTTAGTCCATAGGGTGTGGAACTTTGCATCACTATGGTGTGACAAAATACAGTCACAGATACACCCAAAGATACTAAGTAGGAGAATATCTAACTGTAGATTGCGAACATTGCATTATCTGTTTATTTGGGGTCAGATATTAGGGTCAGATTGTGCCGGATGTTAGTAGGTATTAGTTAATAACAAACAAAAAGCTTTAAATCAACATAATATGAATAAAATATGGTATAATTACAGTTTGAAAATGTTTATTTACAAAGTTGTGCGTTGTGAGTGAGATGAATTAGAGATTAGAGAAATCTAACATTGCGTGGTTGCACTATGCCCGAAACTTAGTCATACACTTCTAAACTAAACATTATCATGGTTTAGTTGTATTTCAAATCAAGTCAAGTCAAGTTTATTTGTATAGCGCTTTTCACAATACAGATTGCATCAAAGCAGCTTCACAGTATTAAATTAAAATAATACAACAAAGTTTGTTTCAAGAGGAATTTATTGATTGATAAAATTTAATTAAATATCCCCAAAATATCCCCAACTGAGCAAGCCAAAGGCAACAGTGGCAAGGAACCGAAAAACTCCATCAAGTGACCTAATGGTGTCCTAAAACTCCATCAGGTGCCTTAATGGAGAAAAAAAAAACCTTGGGAGAACCCAGGCTCAGTCGGGGGCCAGTTCTCCTCTGGCATTGGATAGAGGCCGGATTGTAGTTTGAACTGTAGGATTATATGAATGCCTGGCTGAAGAGATGCGACTTTAATCTAGTTTTAAACTGGGAGAGCGAGTCTGAGCAACGAACAGTATCAGGAAGACTATTCCAGAGTTTTGGAGCCAAATGTGAAAATGCTCTCCCTCCTTTGGTGGTTCTGGATATCCTAGGTATGACCAAAAGCCTTGAATTTAGTGATCTCAAAGAGCGCGATGGATTATAGGGCGATAGAAGATCCGTTAAATAGACTGGAGCTAAGCCGTTTAGGGCTTTATAAGTCAGTAGCAATACCTTGTAATTAATACGGAACTTTATAGGTAACCAATGCAGTGATGATAAAATCGGTGTTATATGATCATATTTTCTTGATCTCGTAAGAACTCTAGCGGCGGCATTTTGGACTAACTGTAGCTTGTTTATTGAGGATGCAGGACAACCAGCTAATAAAGCATTACAGTAATCCAGTCTCGAGGTCATGAATGCATGAACTAACTTTTCTGCATCAGAAACTGATAGCATATTACGTAGCTTAGCAATGTTTCTAAGGTGGAAAAAGGCTGTTTTTGTAACATATGAAATATGATTTTCAAAAGACAGGTTGCAATCGAGTATAACACCCAGGTCTTTTACTGTAGAGGATAAAGTAACAGGACATCCTATGATGTTAAAGTTGTATTGTGCGAGGTTTTGTGGGCGGTTTTTTGAACCGATAAGTATTACCTCTGTCTTGTCTGGATTTAATAAAAAAAATTAAGCGTCATCCAATCTTTTATATCTTTAACACACTCTGTCAATTTGGAAAATGTAGCGTTTTCATCCGGCCATGATGAAATATATATTTGAGTGTCATCAGCATAACAATGGAAACTAATTCCATGTTTCCTTATAATATTTCCAAGTGGCATCATATATATTGAAAATAACAGAGGGCCTAATACAGATCCCTGCGGCACTCCATAGTTTACTGGAGTTATGATCGATTTTTCTCCATTTAAATAGACAAAATGGTAGCGGTCAGATAGGTATGATTTGAACCAGCTTAGTGCTTGTCCTTGAACACCAGTATAATTTTGTAGTCGATCTAAGAGTAATGTATGATCTATAGTATCGAACGCAGCACTAAGATCAAGTAAAACTAGTATTGAGATACAGCCTTGGTCAGAAGCTAAAAGTAAATCATTTGTGATTTTAACGAGCGCAGTTTCAGTACTATGATGCGGTCTGAATCCAGACTGAAACTTTTCATAGATATCATTTTGTTGCAAGAAAGAGCCCAGTTGAGCGGACACCACTTTTTCTAATATTTTAGACATAAATGGAAGATTTGAAATGGGTCTATAATTTGCTAGATTATTATGATCTAATTGTGGTTTCTTAATGAGAGGTTTTATAACTGCCAGTTTAAATGTTCTTGGAACATGACCTAAAGATAAAGACGAGTTAATAATATTGAGGAGAGGCTCTTCCACTACAGGTAACACTTCTTTCAGTAGTTTAGTTGGTATAGGATCTAATAAACATGTTGTTGTTTTAGATGAAGTGATAAGTTTATTTAACTCTTTTTGTTCTATAGTTGTAAAGCACTGTATTTGTTCTTGCGGGGTGATAATTGAAGCTGAATTGTAAGGCGCGATTGAAGATTGAACGTTTATAATTGTGGTTCTGATGCTTTCTATTTTCTCAGTGAAGAAGTTCATGAAATCATTACTACTGAACTGTAACGGGATATTTTGTTCGGGTGACGTCTGTTTATTTGTTAGTCTAGCCACGGTGTTAAATAGAAACCTTGGATTGTTTTGGTTGTTTTCTATTAGTTTGCGGAGGTGCTCAGCCCTGGCAGCTTTTAGGGCCTTTTTATAACGTGACATACTGTCTTTCCACGCGATTCTAAAGACCTCTAAATTAGTTTGTTTCCATTTACGCTCTAAAATACGGGTTTCTCTCTTTAAAACATGCGTAGTATTGTTATACCATGGTGCTTTATTTTTCTCTCTGACCTTTTTTAATTTAATAGGTGCAACCACATCCAATGTTCTAGAGAGAATGGTGCTCATAGTGCTAGTTAGTTCTTCTAGTTCATCTGTTTGTTTGGGTTCAGGCAGCAGCTGAGACAGATTAGATAAGCAATTTGAGAAATTATCTATGGTGGATGGGAGGATTGTTCTGCCTGGTTGATAACGCGACGCCGCATGACATATTACAGCAGTACGTAACATGCAAGTTACCATGTAGTGATCAGTGACTTCATCACTTTGTGGAATGATATCTATATCGGTTGGATCGGTTCCGTGTGATATAATTAAATCGAGTGTATGATTAAGACGATGAGTTGGTCCGGTGACGTTTTGCTTGACCCCAAATTAATTTAATAAATCTGTAAACGCAGCTCCTAACGCATCATTTGGATTATCTACGTGTATGTTAAAATCTCCAACAATTAATGCTTTATCGACATTGACTAATAGGTCTGAGAGAAAATCTGCAAACTCTTTTAGGAAATCAGCGTAAGGCCCTGGCGGTCTATATACGGTAGCCAAGGCTAGAGATAATAGGGATGTTTTTCTAACATCTAAGAGCGTAACATTTAGTACAAGTACTTCAAATGAAATAAACTTATAACCCGTTTTCTGAGTAACATTTAGAATATCTTTATAAATGGTTGCAACACCTCCGCCACGACCAATCAGACGGGGCTCATGCTTATAACAGTATCCAGGAGGAGTAGACTCATTAATACCGAAATAATCATTTGGTTTAAGCCAGGTTTCAGTAAGGCAAAGTACATCGAAGCTATTATCTGTGACTATTTCATTTACAATAACTGCCTTAGGTGTGAGTGATCTAATGTTTAGAAGACCTAGCTTTAGAAATAGTTTTTGTTTACTAATAGCAACATTTTCTGTTTTAATAACAATTAGATTTTTCCTAGATCCTGCATTAGATTTATTATTTGATCTCACTAAACGAGGAATAGACACGGTTTCTATGCAATGTTCTACACTAGTATTTATATCAGTTGAATTGGTGCAGCAGAGACTATGATTTGGACTTTTGGTTACTAGTCAAAGGGTATTTAACATTTTGGAGATGTTATCTGACAGAAGATCCGCTCCGAATCTGCTTGGGTGTAAGCCATCAGCACGGAAAAGCCTAGGACGCTCCCAAAACAGATTCCAATTATTTACAAAGAGCAGTTTCTGCTCATTGCACCATGACGTTAACCATTCATTTAGCGCAAATAATCTGCTGAACTTTTCATGCCCTAGTCGGTACGTGGGAAGCGGTCCTGACACAATGATCGTTGTTTCAGGCGATGTGCTGCGTACCGTATCGATTAGATTCCTGAAGTCTTTCTTCAGAATCTCCGTCTGGCGCAGCCTGATGTCGTTCACTCCCGCGTGCAGGACCACAGTTCCGACGCGCTCGTCACCGTTCAGGATCTCGGGAACGCGAGCAGCGATTTCAGAAACACGAGCACCAGGGAAGCAGTGACTTTGCACCTTACTTTTACCTAACGTAGCGTGTACGTGCCGAACGATTGAATCGCCGATGATCACAGCATCGCGTTCTGTTTCGCGTAGAGGGGAGAAGCGGTTTTGTGTGGATAACTCGAAAACCGGGAGGGTCGGAGAAAGTCTTGGTCTAAACCTGACTCGCGTCTTCCGCTGCGGAACCACCCAGGCTTCGTGGTGGCGTGTTGGAGCCGGAGTGAACGAGACCATGGCTGATTGCGACCGATGCTGAGGAACGCACGGAGTAGACGCGGTCGGAGTCAGCGGGTTAGTAACGTTAAACACTGATTTGTGTGCGTCGGCGCGTGATGTTTCAAGAGCCAAACACCGGTCTCTCAGCTCGGCCTGTCTCAATAAAAGGTTGTGGATCTGTTTCTCAACAGCTTCCAGCTCAGACTGCAGTGCGTGAAGCTCAAATGTGTCCTCACCTGCACCAAGCGGTAGACTACTTACATCTGATATATTCGCCATTTTAACAGATGGACAGTGAGTTAGCAACGAAGCTACCAGTGATGCTATCAATATTAATACTAATTTATATTATAAGTTTGTTTGTAAATGAGTGTGGAGAAGACGCGTTCAGCCGTGATCCACGGACGTAACCTTTAAGAGTATGCAGCGTTGGATCACTAATAGGCTTGAGACGCGTCTGCTCAACAGTCCGCGTTGTAACTATGAGGTTTTTTAGTGGTAGGGGTGTAGAGTAGACGCACGATAGGCGAAAAAAAAGTGTTTGTTTATAAGTGAGTTTGGAGAAGACGCGTTCAGCCGTGATCCACGGACGTAACCTTTAAGAGTATGCAGCGTTGGATCACTAATAGGCTTGAGACGCGTCTGCTCAACAGTCCGCGTTGTAACAATGAGGTTTGAGCAGTAGTGCTTCTCAGTGAGGAAAAGTAGAAAATGTTCGGTTTAAGCGAGTTTAAAGAGAAAAATCAAGAATTATAAATCAAATCGATAGAGCTCCAAAAACAACAACGCATTCAGACGCAACGCATGATAATGACAGGACAAGACATTACTCACCGTGTTTGTTGAGTGTTTCTTATTCACCTGAGCTTTTATGAACTCAAAGGCGCGAGAGAAAATAAATAAATAAAAATAGCTGAGCGCAAGGGTGGCGCGTTAACAGGCTAGCGAATTACTAGCGTGTTATGCGTCAGGGTTGGGTAAGTTTTATTTAGTAGTAATATAAACAACTAGAAATTGTAGTAAATGATGGTTCAAAACAAGGAAATACGAGGCTAAGACGGAGCTTACAGCACCGAAGCAAACACACTCACAGCAGGCAGCGAGAAAAATCAAGAATTATAAATCAAATCGATAGAGCTCCAAAAACAACAACGCATTCAGACGCGACGCATGATAATAACAGGACAAGACATTACTCACTGTGTTTGTTTGAAAGCAGAAATTTAATTGATCGGGATGTAAATAAATAAATCAGTGTTTTTTCTTTTTTCTTAAAAATGATCTTGTTTAATCGTGTATTCAGTCCATATTTATCAGGTTGATATTTGTAGAAATAAGCAAAAAGAACAAGTTAATGGCCTTGTGTCAGACTTTGTGACACTTAACTTTTTATTCTAACTTTAAAAACTGTAATACAGTATTTGATTTTTACACACGCAGTGTTTTCGCCAACTGACCTATCCCTGAAGTTATGACTTCTGAAGGCCTCTCATGTGCAGATTCGCTCGGTTGAAAAATGGTATGTTGTCATTTAACTCATTAAACATTAACTCTTTATTGTGATGCCCCCCAACAGATATTTTATTCTAATATTACTTATTCTAACCCTACCAGTCCACTAATACTCTACTAACACTAATGAGAGTTTACTTTACACACTCTGACTCTCACAAGCGAGTTAGTGGGCATGCAGGTGCAACACTACTATTGTCAACAACCAAATTATGACTTAAAACCGTTTTAAGTATTACATTAAAAAGGCGTAATTGACAAAAATGGTAAATTATGACAAGTCGAAATTATGACTTAAAAAGTTGAAATTAAAATGATGACTATGCGTCATAATTATGAGATGATGACATACTAAATTGAAATTATGATAGATAAAGTAAATATTCCATAGTGACATTTTCTGAATTCAATATAATTGTATTTTGTGAAAATGATTCAGTACTGAAACAGCATTTATGAGTTTTTACATATCTTCTTCTTGTTTCTGCAGTTCGTGTAGGCCTCTAAGACTATAAATGATTATTGATGAACTTGAATAACTTGAATTTTGTTGGCAATATATAAAAAATTTGTCTTCCCATACCGGGAGTCGAACCCGGGCAGCCTGGATGAAAATTTGAAAATACTGCCCCTGGCACATTTGAAAGGCCGCACTGCACGGTAAATTATTATGCAGGATCAAAGTTATGCAGGAGAAGGAATCCTCGTCGCCCAAAAGCAGAAATTTAATTGATCGGGATGTAAATAAATAAATTTCCCAGGTGGAAAGAGCTAATGAAGGAGAAAGACTTTAAAAGGGAAGTTGCCTGCTTTCTTCTCGACAGGTAAGTCAAAGTTACGGTCTAAATGACAAGCTTTTTTCATTGCTTGGTTGTGTAAATCATTATATAGGCAGCATAACGGTAGAACATGTATAGTTAAACTCGATGATGTGCTATTGGAAGACATGTTGTCAAAGCTTCTTGGCACATTTACCAAAGTTGCAAAAAGCGAGTAGATGGGAGAATCGGTAGATGGGAGAAATTCTTTTGGGAGGATTGAGGAGGTCAAAGGGCATGCTTTCTGCTATAGCTCTCCCCAAAGTCTGTTCATGCGACCACCATCAACAAATGCTAACATTTGAAACTTCTACATATATTTTGAGTAGATAACCGATAGTATATTCTCAGTAAAGGGTTTCACCTTGTGTGTTTCCACAGTGATTAAGGGTAGTTCGGGAGATACAAGTAAAAATGATCTTATACGTGTAATAGATCATAACTACCAGTAAGATTAAATATTCGCTCAAGACCAACTTTACTTATCACACATTGCGTCTCTGAAATCGTGTGGTGATTTTCCAAATGATACAACTTTGTCTAAATAAGAGCAACGTGGAGTCCTCGGATTTCTTAAAAACAATACAACAACAAAACATTGTGACAAACATGTTGTATGGACAAAAGATCTATGATCTAAGCACAGTTTTTCAACAATCTAAAGTTTTTGAACAGACGCTGTTTAGTAACAATAATACCTAAGTCTTCTAAGAAGATAAATAGAAGATATGGTTTTAATAAAACTTTAAAGATTTGATTTAAACTTTTAAGGTTATGCTTTTAAATGAATTTAGTATAAACTCTGGATGTAGTATGCTCTGAAATGCAGACTAGATTTACTGCGACATTGTCCCCCCGAGACTCTGGTATATGTCGCCCTATATCCTGAAGCTTCAGTTCACACTGTAGTTTAGCACCGGGAGGGTCTGGGGCTGTTATAGGACAACTTAAACTATTTGCTTTTTTGGATTGTTTTTATCATTGCATAAAGAACTACTTCGCCTCTCTGGAAATGTAAGGTGTTTTTATTTAGCTAAACCTTTGTTTACATTTTATAAAATTATTTATTTATTTCATAAAAAAAAAAAAATTAGTTTTCTGTGATGGTGTACATGATCGAAGTATCATGTGTGTACATGTTTAGGGTGTACATGATTGAATACACAGTTACGGGTACAAAATCATTATGTTAGAGAGAACCACTCTGTGATTTTATATTATAAACAATTAATTTATATACTTTTAAAGAATAGAATGTTTTTCAACTTCAGTTAGTCTGATAATAGGAAACCCCTTTCTCACCTCAGGAATGTAAGGTGTTTTTATTTATATACTTAATTATTTAGCTAAAACTTTGTTTACATTTTAGTAGTATATGTTATTATTTATTGGTTATATGAATATATATATATATTAAAAATAATTTAATTTAAAAAAGAAATTAGTTTATTTTTTAGAACCGTGTGTGTGCGCAAAATGATATTAAATGATTTACTTATTTCATTTTTTGAAAATGTAGTTTTCTGTGTTTAGGTGTACATCATTATATGGAAAGCCATAAAAATTGAAACCCCCGCATGGACAAAAAATGCTGATTGAATCTTTTCATATAAATGAGATATAAGACGACTAAATACAGTTTTTCAACAATCTAAAGTTTTTGAACAGACATTGTTTAATAACAATTATACTTTAGGTCACCGTTAAACAAAATCATTACAGTAATCTTCTAAAAGATAAATAGAAGATATGAATGTATTGAAACTTTAAATATTTGATTTAAACTTTTAAGGTTCTGCTTTTAAATGAGAGAGAGAGAGAACCACTCTGTGATTTTATATTATTTATATACTTTTAAAGAATAGAATGTGTTATTGGAAGATGGATTTTATTCTTTTTGTTTATCTAAAACAATTGGTTTCAGTAGATATTTTTATAACCATTTCATTTATATACTTATAAAGAACAGAATGTTTTTCAACTTTAGTTGGTGTGAGATACACTTCACAGTTTCACTGTTACCTATGGAATGTGGAGGAGCAGAAGGAGGGGGATGTCAGAAAGCAGAGGACGCGCACATAGACACACAGACACGCGCGCGGCTCCTTTACTGCTTTGACACACATACATAGATGCGTGCTCCCTATGTTTTGAGGCAGTGTGAGGTCATTCAGGAATGACTATATGAATTTTTGTGACTATATGAAAAGTTGTGTAAAACAATATTGTGAAGCCATTCATAAACTTGTTTAACTCTCTAAACATATAACTGTTTGTAATTTTGTGACATTGTTTAATCACAGTGCCTTGATGCTCTCTGGAATACGATGTGCTCTGGCTTTTACTTTGAGAAGCATTCTGATCTGTGAGTTAGAGCCCCACTGGTGTAAAGAGAGGCCAGAGGGCCCTGATTTCTAAACACGTAAGATGCTTTTTTATTTCCATGAACCCGTTTCATACATTGCATTTTTTGTGGACATCAATGGTATGGGCATTGATGTGTTAAGAGTTTATTCAACTCTCTAAAATAAAGTAAGATGATTTTTATTTATCTTTTGATTATCTAAAGCTGAATTAATTGGTTTCAGTAGATATTTAGTAAGATATTTAATTTTATATTATTGTGTGAAATATAAAACATTATTATCACTTTCACCGTGCTCAGGAATGTGGAGTGGGGTCCTGTTTCATATGTCAGAGCTCACATGCAAAGGGGGCGCACGCACACACACACACACACACACACACACACACACACACACACTCACACACACACACACACACACACACACACACACACACACACACACACACACACACACACACACACACACACACACACACACACACACACACACACACACACACACGGCTCCTTTACTTTTTGACACACATACATTAGAGGCGCGCTCCCCATGTTTTGAGACAGTGTGAGGCGTTCAGGAAACACAGTGTTTTTTGTTTTACCACTTTTAATCATTTAAAAACATTATTACAACTTTTAATAGTGTATTCAATTTAAAACATTTTTTAAAAAGATATCTTTTAAACTTTAAAGGATTATACTTTGAAATAAATTCAGCACCTGATATCTTGATCGCTGAGTCAGAGACCAACAAGACTTACAAACATGTAAGGTGATTTTTTATTCTTTTGTTTATCTAAAACTAAAATAATTGGTTTCAGTAGATTTTAGTAAGATATATTGTATAAGCATTTCATTTATATACTTTTAAAAGAACAGAATATTTTTCAACCTTAGTAAAATTATTTTATAACCATTTCATTTATACACTTTTAAAGAACAGTATGTTTTCAACTTTAGTTTTTTAGATTATATAAAGGATTGAATATAAAGGATTGAATGTTTTATGTAAGATAATTATTTTATATTCATCTAAAACAATTGGATCAATTAGATATTTATATACTTTTAAAAACGGAATGTTTTCAAGCTTAGTTGAATTATTTTAGATTATATCATTTATATTCTATAAATTATACAAAGGATTGAATGTGTTTGTGTGACATACACTTCACTTTCACAGTGACCGAACAGCACATGTTCAGATGTCAGTGCCCGCTGCTCTGGAATGCGAGGGTGGGTGGCGATGCCGGGGACGCCTGACACATTCCATATAACCAGACACACACACACACACATATAACATGACACCGGCCGTCAAAACATCTGTTCTATTTAAATAGGTCAAAACTATCTGTCAAAACTATGATTTAGGACTAGCTAGGTCACCGGGGCAAAAGCAACTGTCAAACCACATGATCGATAGGGCAAAGGTTAATCCCATGACCTCATAAAGGAAGTTCAACCCATCAATCATAAAGGTCACCGGAAGTTCAACCTGTCAAAAGGTCAAAGGTCAAAGTCATTAATCATTTTGACACTTGCCATAGTATAAGTACTACTTATGACATAATTGAGTGGAAAATAATATGTATATGGCAGCAATGTGTCACCATAGATTCACACTATTTGGCCCAAAGTTTATTTTTATCCTCCAAAGAGTCGAACCTAGCCCTATACTTATACATATTCAGAGTGATATAACACTTATGGTGTTATATTGACAACATTACCATTTCAGCACTTGTCACTAACCTAGGAGGTTGTATTTCCTAAGGTTCTAATAAACTCTGTTCACGTTACCTCTGTGTTTGAGTCCTCTGTTCAGATCCCCTGACATATAAAGCCTTTCGCCTCTTCGTACTCTTCGGACTCTTCTTCTTTGTTTTCTCCTGTGCCTCGTCTGCAACACATCTGATGGTAATACTTGCATTTTTCTTCTTTCTCCAGCAAAGCTCTTTCTAATATATTTTTCTTCCTTTCTATTTTACCTTCATGCTTTTTAATAAATGCTTAAATGGGTGGTATAATGGCCCTTTTTACAAGATGTAAAATACGTCTCTGATGTCCCCAGAGTGTGTATGTGAAGTTTTAGCTCAAAATACCCCACAGATAATGTTTATAGCATGTTAAAAATGTCCCTTTTTGGGGATGAGCAAAAACGTGTTGTTTTGTGTGTGTCCCTTTAAATTCAAGTGAGCTGCTGCTCCCAGCCCCCTTCCAAGAAGAGGGCGGAGCTTCAAGAGCTTGTGTGTGTGTGAGCTCCGATTACCTCATGCAGACACACACTGAAAATGTCAGAAACTGTTTATCCTTTTATGTTCATACTGGAGTCAGACAAAGATGGAGAGACTCAAGAAGAAGTGACAACATGTAGAATGCAAAAGGACGTTTCTGAATGGTTTGTTGATGCCTTTATGTTGCTGATGTGGAGTTAACTGTCTTCAAGTCATTGATTAGCATATTCTGTCATGATAATCTATAAATCGCTTGTGTTGGAATCAGTGACATGCTATTGCATTTGTGTTACGTACTGCATTGCAATGAATGTGAAAAGTAATGTGCTCTACTATAACAACACTTCCTCTTCTCAACATGGACTGACCCCCTTTGTTTTGTGTTCCCAGGGGCGGGGTTTATGTAAATTTTAGGGTTAGTGATGTCACTAACATGGGAGGAAGCTTGTGTATTCCCTATAAGTTGTTTGTTGTAGTCCTTAAAAAGCGATATCTGTAAAATAAAATATCTCCGTTTGCTTTGAACTTTGAGCGTCGTAACTTTGCAGATGTTGTTGCAGATGCTTCAACTCGAGCTTAGATATACCCCCCAGTGGGACTACTAATGCTTGCATGAGGAGCACGGTAGCAAGATGCCTAAATTATGTTGGTGGAGTGGGGGAGGTGGAGGGATGCCAGAACAGCTGATGCCAGAGCAAGGTGAGCGGCTGCTTATATGCTCCGACAGTTAATTGAAAGATTAGATGGGTTCACTCCTCCCAAAATTACGTTGTGGACTTCACTTAAAACATTAAAGCTGCCGTCGGCAACATTTTTTTGATCATATTCAGTGTAATCGACACTATAATCCGACAGAACAACATAAATAAGGTGGTTTTAGAAAAAAACCCGAGCTTCTAACTCCACCTGGAGCGTGTTATTTGTTTTGCAAAAATCCAGCGCTCCCGGATCATCAGGTCCAATCAGCGCAGGGGGGTGTGAGATCTGACTGTCAATCACAGGTCGTGCACACGCCACAGATACCCCCTTCACTCGCGCACGTTAATATCACATGCACACGCCACGCCTGAAGTTCGCCTGGAGATTGCATGAAGCGTGATGGCGGAGAGAAAATCTACTAACAAGCTTCCAATTCCTCGGTTATTGCTATCTATGGATAGATTAGCCAGGGCAGCCTACCTCCGAGTCCATGGTGTTGATAGATGCTGAAGAGACGGACGCGTTCACAGAAAATCAGGTACACACGCACAGTGACGCACTGACGAGCACGACCTCGATGGGAGGGTGCTCGCTGGTAGTGGGGGAGGGGCATGAGAGTTGTAAACATTCAAAATTTTGGCTAATCGACCCAATCTGCCAGACTTGCCGACGGCAGCTTTAAATGTGGTAAATTGTTCTGTATAAACCACTTTCTTAATAAATCAGTTACAATAACAATTGTGGTGTTTTTTTCTTTAAACCACTTTCTTAACAAATCAGTTACAAGTGTGGTTGATTACAATATAGAAGTATTCTACACACAAAGGCATACTTGTAACAGGACAATTACATATTTTCCACAACAGTACATATGAGACAATGTGTGTCTATTTCTTTGCTCTTTTGTTCATGAATAGCAAACTCCCTGTTTTCACACTATTCCTGTGTCAATTTAAATGTCATTGCTGTATGCAACATTTCTAAATACACATTTTATGTAATGTGTCTGAGAAGAAAAACTGATTATGTTTTAAATTCTAAGTAGCCACAGTCAGACAATTAATAATCATATTAGTTTAAACTATAAAAATAAATGGTTTCACATTGCAAATATCTGGTCCAAACAACCATCAACTACTAGCTGCTCTATATTTCTAAAGTCAATCTGAAATGATTAAAAACAGTTTGTATATGACATTTTAAAAGGCTTTTATTTTGAAATTCAACATCAGAACTGACATTGAGTGGCTGACCATCCACATCCATTCAACCACACACCCTCTCTCTGAAACTCTGCTCTCTAAAGACTATCAACAAATTTAAACATGCAAAATGATCCATATGAAAGACTAAGATGGAGAAGGACCTGGCTGCAGATCGGGGCAGGGCTGCACGTGTCGCCCACGTCCCACACCTACTTTGATTGGCTCCATCATCTTTCATAGACATACATGATAGAAAATGTGTTCATAGTTGGTCTAGGAAGGAGTATATTATTTAAAAAACTGGAAAAGCTGTGCAGTTTCACAAAGCCTTCATTATAATGCACAGAAAGAAGAGGAAAAAAAACATTAGCCTGTAACTCACAATGTCCCTGAAAAGATGTTTTGGTAAATTAAGCTGGTCTTTAGGCTAACGCACGACGACCACACAACATTTAAAAAAGTTAATTGGTTGATTTTCCACAGCAGGAGGGTAAGGTCTTCAGGAAGAGGAATGAATTATGATTACTTGTTATGTATATGTAATATGATTACATTTTGATTATTTCCTATCACCATAGTATGAGAAAGGAAATTAAAAGGATGTATCAGTATCGTCCTCAGTAACATGACAAGACATACTGTATTTATAGTTACAGAAGGTGTTATTGGTCATGCAGTTGTATGATAATGTAAGGACCTCCTTACAAAGTGGTGACCCCGACGTGATCTCCAGTCAGGGTTGGGTTTAACATTGTGTGGGCCCCGAGCAAAGTCAGGATCTCAGGCCCCCCATACCCCAACATTGCGTAACATTTTACTCGGAATTGCACAACAGTAATATTGAATATAATTAAGTGAGACATTTAAAAAATATATTTATTTTACTTTAAACTGCATAACAGAAATTGTCTACACTTTGGTAGGCCTTACTGATTTTGTCCATTGTCTTCAATATTCAAAACTGCAGAGTCTATTTTGTTATGCGAAAATAAACCTCTTGGTTTTAGCTTGAACAATTGTCTTATTGTGAAATCTGGTATTCTGATTCTCAAATATGTGTTTGTGATTTGTCTTTTAAACACTTTTATAATGATCATGTTAAATGATAACAGGTGATTGGGAGAAGAATAAAAATAAAAATAAACTATTTAGGTACCTACACAATGTATTTCTGACGTGAATAAAACAGTGTCAAATTAGAAGTTTCTAAATGCCGCTTCCATAGACATCAGTGTGTATTTTACAAACTAAAAATGTAATAAACAAGGTCAACTCATCAACTGATTTATTTACTTGGTCAGCAGGGGGTCCCTCAAACCTGCGGGGCCCGTCACAATTGCGTGGGTTGTGTGGTAGTTAACAATGCTACTGTCTTTTTTCAGCGAGATATGGGGACTTGAAACAATCAAGAGGTTAGATCTTCTTCTCTTTCTTCAGCTGTTGTGGTAAGTCAATTGTTGTGGAGGGATGCTAATGAACTCTCAATGAACTCTGCTGTGTATATAATGTAAGTCTGCTGTATATATATACCTCTTATCTTGTTAACTGAGTTGATTAACTGAATGCGCTCCTCGTGTTAATTAGGTTAGTTATCTGACTGTGCTCCTACTTAATTTTGTTAATAAAACATCAAGTTAAAGAGATTTCCCCAACAGACTTGTGTGTTATAATGCTCAAAACACAGCAGACAGTGTGAGTTCAACTGCAACAGCACTCAGATCTGACCATTATCACTCAGTTTAATTGACCTTTTTTCTTTGCAGAAATATGATGATAATGATCCATGTCTCTGTTAACTAAAATAAATGTTCACCTAGTGGCATAAAATAAGTGTGCAATTATTGCATGGTCATTCAGAAGTCATTCAGGTGTCTCACACGCAATGGTGCGTCATCAGTGAAATTATTCTTTCCCCTATGGAGATCTGACCTGCCGGCAAACCAAACCTTCTGCTTGAAGGTGACGAGGACTTCTCAAAGGGTCAGTTAAAGATCCTGGGGAGGACACAGATGTTTCCACAAAGTGTAATGACACGTTCCACTGACACTTTCTACTAATGCTGACCAACACAACAGACTTGGTACAACAAGTCATTCAACAGACTTAACACCGCAAACAAGTGCAGGTGGAAGCAAACCCAACCACAGGATCACGCACATCCCATCCCGCCGCTCCATTATCCACTCAGCACAGTACGCCTACACCTAAAGGGACTGTCACAGAGGTGCATTTTGCAGTTTTTAATCTTATTGTTCAACTTGGCTAGCTTTAACTAGCTAATTCAGTAAATGCTAATTGGTAACACAATGCTTTGATAGCATTAGCATAGCATAACAATTGCTGAATGACAATATTGAACATATAACATATATCTGTTCTTAAACCAAACTCATGCTCTACTCATCACCATGATGGAAACCCCCTAAAAACATTGCTATATCTCCCACTTAACATTAATCTTGTAAGAACAATATTATATAACACTTAATTTGAGCATTTACAAAGCATGCTGAGAAATAGAAATCCCAGCCCAGTTTCAGTTTCAGTTAAATATAAGTTTGTCTAAATTTCAAGAAACAATTTCATAAAACTGAAAACAATTAAACAATTCAGATTACTTACAATGTGTCAGTTTTGTGAACTTTTGTGAAAAAGTTAAACCAGAAAGACTCTGGAGAATAAATACTGTAACAATTATACATTTATTACCAGCCCAGCAAGCAATATATGCTATAAAGATCTTTGGCGTAGGCCCCGTCCGTAGCTTCCAACCCGAGGGTACGGACTCTGCATTTCCTGCCTGAAGACGAAGGCGGAGCGCAGCCGACCCCCTGGAGGTATGGGAAGAGACCATCCTGGTGGTGGTGGGAAGGATGGAAGGGAATGAAAGCGTCAGCATCTGCGAGCTCAGACCTGTGTAAGTACCGATCTTTTATACTACAAGTATTAGAACATGATTGGATAGATGAGAAGGTAATAAGTGACATAACAATTCAGTCTTCCCAGCAGAACTTACGCTAAAGCTTTCTTTTCTAAATAATCATAAAAGATAACTAATTTGTTTAATTTAAATTTACCCTTCTCAAACCAATTCATTATTTTGAGAATTAGGGTTTGCAGTGAATGTTTTTTGCATTTACTGTTGTAGAATCTGAACTCAGCAGGAATGAGGCTTTGTGAGGGTTTATAGACTTGATAAACCTGTTTTGCACACGTCACTCAAACACAGAACCAGGAAGCAGGAAGAGTTAGAGAAAGAGAAACTAAAGTGTAGTTGAGCTGTTGTGTGTTTGTGTCTCAGTATTCGTGCAGTAAAATGGCAGAAGCCAGATTTTCTCAGGATGAGTTCCTGTGTTCAGTGTGTCTGGATCTCCTGAAGGATCCAGTGACCACTTCCTGTGGACACAGTTACTGTAAGATCTGTATTACAGGCTGCTGGGATCAGGAGGATCAGATGAGAGTCTACAGCTGCCCTCAGTGCAGACAGACCTTCAGGCCAAGACCTGCTTTAGCTAAAAACACCATGCTGGCTGAACTGGTGGAGAAACTGAAGAAGACTAAACTTCCTGCGGACTGTTACGCTGGAGCTGGAGATGTGCAGTGTGACGTCTGTACTGGAAGAAAACACAAAGCCGTCAAGTCCTGTCTGGTGTGTTTGGTCTCTTACTGTCAAAGTCACCTTGAACAACATGAGAGTTTGTTTAAAGGAAAGAGACACAATTTGACTGATGCCACTGGACGACTGCAGGAGATGATCTGCCAAACACATGATAAACTCCTTGAGGTTTTCTGTCGCACTGACCAGAAGTTTATATGTGTGCTGTGTTCGATGGACGATCATAAACACCACAACACTGAATCAGCTGCAGCACAGAGGACAGAGAAACAGGTATGAAACTACACACTGGTGAAATAATGTTGACACTTTACACTCACCTAAAAGATTATTAGGAACACCATACTAATACTGTGTTTGACCCCCTTTCGCCTTCAGAACTGCCTTAATTCTACGTGGCATTGATTCAACAAGGTGCTGAAAGCATTCTTTAGAAATGTTGGCCTGTTGATAGGATAGAATCTTGCAGTTGATGGAGATTTGTGGGATGCACATCCAGGGCACGAAGCTCCCGTTCCACCACATCCCAAAGATGCTCTATTGGGTTGAGATCTGGTGACTGTGGGGGCCATTTTAGTACAGTGAACTCATTGTCATGTTCAAGAAACCAATTTGAAATGATTCGAGCTTTGTGACATGGTGCATTATCCTGCTGGAAGTAGCCATCAGAGGATGGGTACATGGTGGTCATAAAGGGATGGACATGGTCAGAAACAATGCTCAGGTAGGCCGTGGCATTTAACCCTCTGAGGTCTGAGCTGTTTTCTGGACCCTGGAGGTGTTCTGACATGCTCTGACATTTGTGTTTTTTTCTGTTACTTGTGACATTTTCATGGCTAAAGTCTGATTACACTGTATTCAGCACAAACTCTGCTACAATAATATATCAGCAGCATGTATGTAAAAGTTTGTAGTTTTGAGATAATGACATTTATGCGTGGTTTGTGAAAATACAAAAAAAAAATTTCACTGAAATAAGCCCATGAAACCCATACTGATTATTTCTTGACAAGACTTTTGAAAATTGTATGACGTAGCCTAGAATATTTGCTCCAAAACTATGTGAAAATAACCCTGACTGCTCATTCAGATAAGACAATATATTGATTTTAAATTTTTAAGACGTGTTTTGTGTGAAAAAGCCTTATGCGAAAAGGCGTGATCATCTCATGAATATGTAAGCCTTCAACACCTGAGAAAGACAAAGACACTCCCCTAACTGCCCTATTAGGAGCGATCAGGCCCTGTCATTCAGAGCAACCTTGCACAAAGAATGAGGAGATTTAAAAAAGAATGGCTTTTAGATTGTTTGGATTTATTTTGGATTTAAAACAATGATCCAAAGACAGAGACCTTTGTGCCATTCCTAAAAACATTGTTCATACCTTTCATTTCCAAGGTGTTTGATTTTCACTTTACCATGTTCATGTACAGAGACTCATGTAAATGTTGAAGTCAGCAGGACTCAGTTGCATCTGGTCCCTGAAAGAAAAAGAAAAAAAAGAAAAAACTGTGAACATACTGATATCAAGAGAAACTATAGGGCTGCACGATTTTGGGAATAGATTTTTCTGGTTAAAATTTCTTTTTAAAATTCACAGAATATACACACACACACACACACACACACACACACACACACACACGTTCCCAACAATATATAATGAACACCAGGTTTGTTGTGCCTTGTAGGCATAGGCTACGCAGTGCTGTATAAAATAATAATAACAATAAATTAAATCTTCCAAAAGATTTCAAGAACAACTATGCTAGAGAAAAATATATTGATTATCATATGTTACTTCAAATGTTTCCATTCGTTATGATGATATGAAATGAGATAATAGTAAAAACATAAAGCCTAATGTTTGGTGCATTTTTCCTTTCAAACGCAATCGCGCTCCAAAATATGATACATTCAAACCCACAGCGCGCTCCAAAATATTAAACATTCAAACGCGATCGCGCTCCAAAATATTAAACATTATGGTTATACATATCTATGTTTGAGCAGATATCCACAAACAGTATTTAACAGTAAACACGTGTCTAAATAGTATAATACTCACCATATATCTAGCAACAGTTCAACTGCAATGTGAAGTTTATGCAACAATACCATAAACTAATAAGTAAGAATTTCTTACCTTACATCTTTCTTGTCTTCAAATCGCGTTCTTCTTCTTCTTAGGTAAATCCAATGTAAGCTCAGACGTGTCTTCCAAACTCGACGAAAAGCAGAGACTTGTGAAGTGTTTTGGTGTTTTGTGTTTGAGGTAACGAGGGCATTCGCGTTCCATGTGGAGATTTGCATGTGAATCTCTTTTGCGCGAGTGGGCGTGTCGAATTAAAAAGTAATTAGCAAGCGTTTGAGATACTGGACATCCTGTTGGTTTTATACAAATTACTTAAACAGAGAATATTTGTTTTCAGTTTGAATCCGATCATTTAAAAGTACACACTTAACTGTGTATAAAGGTGTATGGCTCATAAATGTGTGACAAGTATTCGCTGAGTTTTGTTTCAGTTTATAGACGTTCTCAAGAAAAAAAAGTTCACCGTGACGGAGAGGCAGAACGCACACCCTGTTTATTTTCTTTATTTTACAAAAGCACAATGTTTTGATTTGATTGTAAGTGGACACATACAAAAGTAGAAATATCACAGATAATTTTTTTATATTTCTTTTTTCTGTATAACCATAAATGACGGAGTAATTTAAGTTTATGTTGCTGCTATGTGAAAAAAATCCAGCAAAACGTGTCGGCGCGTTTCTCGACCTCAGAGGGTTAAACGATGCCCAATTGGCACTAAGGGGCCTAAAGTGTGCCAAGAAAACATCCCCCACACCATTACACCACCACCACCAGCCTGCACAGTGGTAACAAGGCATGATGGATCCATGTTCTCATTCTGTTTACGCCAAATTCTGACTCTACCATCTGAATGTCTCAACAGAAATCGAGACTCATCAGACCAGGCAACATTTTTCCAGTCTTCAACTGTCCGATTTTGGTGAGCTCGTGCAAATTGTAGCCTCTTTTTCCTATTTGTAGTGGAGATGAGTGGTACCCGGTGGGGTCTTCTGCTGTTGTAGCCCATCCGCCTCAAGGTTGTGCGTGTTGTGGCTTCACAAATGCTTTGCTGCATACCTCGGTTGTAACGAGTGGTTATTTCAGTCAAAGTTGCTCTTCTATCAGCTTGAATCAGTCGGCCCATTCTCCTCTAACCTCTAGCATCAACAAGGCATTTTCGCCCACAGGACTGCCGCATACTGGTTGTTTTTCCCTTTTCACACCATTCTTTGTAAACCCTAGAAATGGTTGTGCGTGAAAATCCCAGTAACTGAGCAGATTGTGAAATACTCAGACCGGCCCGTCTGGCACCAACAACCATGCCACGCTCAAAATTGCTTAAATCACCTTTCTTTCCCATTCTGACATTCAGTTTGGAGTTCAGGAGATTGTCTTGACCAGGACCACACCCCTAAATGCATTGATGCAACTGCCATGTGATTGGTTGATTAGATAATTGCATTAATGAGAAATTGAACAGGTGTTCCTAATAATCCTTTAGGTGAGTGTATATTGGCACCATATGATCAGGAAACATCATTCACACTGCAGACGTCACAGAAGTGAAGAGTAGCTGTAAGTGGACTTTCATATTTTCATATTATCTTAACAGAAAATATGGTGAAAATCGTAAACATTTATCAACACAAACTTTTTTGCAAAAAACTCTTCACATGATGATATAGTGACAGTATAAAGTGCCATCTGTGTTATTGGTTTGTGCTGCAGAAGCAGCTGAAGGAGACGCAGAGGTCGTTCCAGCAGAGGATCCAGCAGAGAGAGAAAGATCTTCAGCAGCTGAGAGAGGCTGTAGAGTCTCATAAGGTGAGTCTGGAGAAGAAGAGAAGTTTGAGAAGTCTCAGTCAGGACTCACTGTGTGATTGTGATGTGTGTCCTAACAGCGCTCTGCACAGACAGCAGTGGAGGACAGTGAGAGGATCTTCACTGAGCTCATCCGCTCCATTGAGAGAAGACGCTCTGAGGCGACACAGCGGATCAGAGATCAGGAAAAGACTGCAGTGAGTCGAGCTGAAGAACGACTGGAGAGACTGGAGCAGGAGATCAATGATCTGAGGAGGAGAGACGCTGAGCTGGAGCAGCTTTCACACACACAGGATCACATACATTTCCTGCAGGTAACAGAGATCGAGAAGAACAGGACAATATATTTTTTTGTTATTTAAAGAGCACGTTACTAATATGCGCCTATAGGCGGGTCCACAACGAGCGAACACTTTGTCCCGTAGATGGTTTGCTTGCGCACTTTAACCTCGCGCACGAGCAGATCCGTTTCCTCGCTAGAGAAGCGTTCAGTTTTTCCGCTTGCAAATAGCAACTGGCTTTTAAAGGGAATGGGAGATGAGACTCTGATTGGTTTATTGCACGTTACGCCCAAAACACACCCATTACTCATTAAGAGAATAGGGACGACCCTTTTAGACCATGCGCCGGGAGCGATTCGGACACGCTCTCAGTGCTCTTGCACCGTGTGCTTTGGACCATGAGCTTAGATCGTTAAAATAGGGCCCATAATGTATTGGAGTTAAATGATGACAGAGTTGTTCAAACGATAAAAGCTTGATCATCAAGGTATTCTTTTTGTAACAGACCTTTAAGAAATTGAATAGCTTCTCCCACTCTATTATTTTATGAAATATTTTAAAATATGAGGGAAGAACAAAACACTAAACTTAGTGAAGGTATTTATCTGACAAAATTATTTCAAGTAAAGTCATCTTTATTTGTTATAGTGCTTTTTACAATACAGATTGTTTCAAACCAGCTTTTTATATTGATTACAGGAAAATAATGCAACAAAGTTAGTTTTGGCTGTACAGCAGATCTAGAAGAATATTGTCCAGCTTAAGTGAGTTCAGTGTTGAATCATTTCCATTGTAAAAATCATTAGTTATCTATTTAGTTCATTTATCTATACAGCCGATCTGGAGAAAACAGTGATGTCATCGTCCAGCTCAGTTCAGTTCTCAGACAACGGTGTCAGTGCAGGCAGATCTATAATATTGATGAATATTAAGTGACAAAAAAGGCAAACTACAGCTAAAGGTTTTAGAAAAACTAAAAAGCTCTCAGGAGAAAAAAATCATACATTGAGTGCAACATAGTCAGTTGTTAATATTTCATCATCCTCTCTTGTTTTTTCATGTGTTCATAATTTCTTTGTATGAGAGCCTGGCTAAAAATTACGTCTGTACAATTTGGCATGTTTCATTGTGTTATCACAAATAAACAGTTGACTTCAAGCACACAATATGCTTACAAAATCTTTAACACGTTTTAATACTATTACTTAAAGTGCTTTATTAAAAGTTATATTACCCTAAATCCAAGCATTTACTAAAGTATTGTTTAGAACTTCACGTTTCATAGTAAATTAAATTAACAAAGACAAAAATATCACATATTAATGCCTTTTCATCATACAAATATGAATTTAGCAAAGTTTTCCCTTTAATTCTGTAAATAAAACAAAGGCTTTAATGACATTCCATTAAAGAATGTAATTCAACTTTTTAGAGTCCGATTTACATGATATAATACAGCTAAGATAGAGATTGATGCATTTGATCAGGATAATAATATGATTATTTAAAATATTTAATATGAGATGTTGGTATATTACTGACCTCTCGATTTTATTTCCACATCTGGATTTTGTTTTTTTTATATTTGGTTTATTCTGCCAATTTATTTTTTAAATATATAATTTCAAAACACACTAAATTTGGATTTATGATCGCAGTATTTCTAATAAAATCATGTATTTCTCAAGCTAATATTGAGCTTAAATTGATTTCCTAGAAAGTTCACATATAGTGTAAATGGCAAACGCTAGAACTTGTGTCTCTAATGTCACATAATGAATATGAGAAGAATGAAGCTGATGCTGTGAAAGTGCTGGATTGAGGAGAGTTACTAAAGATCAACAAGAGCCGCACAAATCTGACAGTAGAGCAGGTTATTGATGAAGTGTGGAGGTGATGAGCTTTGATTTCTGTTTTCTCTAGAGTTTCCAGTCTCTCTCAGCTCCTCCTGAATCTACAGACGTAAATGACAATCTCTTCAGTTCTCTCTCCTCTTTTGATGGCGTGAGAGAATCTGTCCTTCAGCTGAGAGACAAACTGGAGGATTTGTGCAAAGAGGAGCTGAAGAAGATCTCTGACAGAGGTAAAGTCCTGGAGATTCTGCTCTCAGAAATGATCCTCCATCATCTCAGATCATGTAGAAGATCATATTAGAAATGTCTTAGGAACGGATGCAGGGATCATTTTCTCTTGACATGATAATCACACTCTTCATGTCTGTTGATTTCCACAGTCACTTTCTCCAACATTGTTCCCAGGACCAGGAACGACTTCCTACAATGTAAGTCACTGAGAAAACAAGCGGAAAAACTCACTGAGTGTGTTCATGTTCTTCCTGGAGAAGTGAAAGAAAACATGACAGAAGAGTTTTAGAGTTGATCATGTAAATGATGATTTGCTCAGGATATCTGGTAAACTGCACTGAGACACTGATGATATATTGAACATGAAGAGTTCAGATACATTAAAAGATTAGACAGAATCAAAATTCCTGATTCTGATGTGTTTTATCTCCATCAGATTCCCATCAGCTCACTCTGGATCTGAACACAGTGAATGAACTCCTGTGTCTGTCTGAGAGGAACAGAGTGATTACTTACACTTTCCCAAAGCTTCAGTCGTATCCTGATCATCCAGACAGATTTGATTATGTGTGGCAGGTGTTGTGTAGAGAGAGTGTGTGTGGACGCTGTTACTGGGAGATTGAGTGGAGTGGTGAACGTGTGTTTATATCAGTGTCATATAAGAGCATCAGCAGGAAGGGATCGGGTAAAGAGTGTGTGTTTGGATCTAATGATCAGTCCTGGAGTTTGTTCTGCTCTTCCTCCAGTTACTCATTCAAACACAATAACATAGAGACTAAACTCCCTGTAAAGCCCATCAGCCGTAGAACAGGAGTGTGTGTGGATCACAGTAGAACAGGAGTGTGTGTGGATCACAGTAGAACAGGAGTGTGTGTGGATCACAGTAGAACAGGAGTGTGTGTGGATCACAGTAGAGCAGGAGTGTGTGTGGATCACAGTAGAACAGGAGTGTGTGTGGATCACAGTAGAACAGGAGTGTGTGTGGATCACAGTAGAACAGGAGTGTGTGTGGATCACAGTAGAACAGGAGTGTGTGTGGATCACAGTAGAACAGGAGTGTGTGTGGATCACAGTAGAACAGGAGTGTATGTGGATCACAGTAGAACAGGAGTGTGTGTGGATCACAGTAGAACAGGAGTGTGTGTGGATCACAGTAGAGTAGGAGTGTGTGTGGATCACAGTGCAGGAACTCTGTCCTTCTACAGCGTCTCTGACACGATGAGCCTCATCCACACAGTCCAGACCACATTCACTCAACCGCTCTATCCTGGGTTTTGGGTTGGTATCCGATCATCAGTGAAACTGTGTTGATGAATCAGGATAGATTGTAGAGAGATTCTACCCATAATGCTTTGAGCTGCATGATAAATCATAAACGCTGAGATGTTATAGAGTCTCTTACTTTCTCTTTTTTACATTAATACTACAGCTGAGCTTCTGTCAGTGAAATAACATGTTCAGATTATGGTTGAGTAAGTGCTGAGCTTGAAGATGATATAATATTCCCTGCTAAACTCAATAAAAATATTTTCTCATTATTTCTTATGTGTGCCTTGTGTATGTGTGTATATGTGTATGTGTGTATATGTGTATGTGTATGTATATGTATTGTTTTATGGTGCACAATTTTTAAACACCTTTTACCTAATTTTGATTATTATCAGGTTAATAAGGTTAAAGTCAAATCTGTCCTAAATCATAAGCATTTGAATTTTCACACTTACAGTAAATAGGTCACAGAAGACTTCTCCTGTTCAGTTCAGCTCAATCTCTGAGACTTTTGGCAGGTGAACTTTTTAGTTTCAATAAAATATATGTTTATTAACTACAGGTTAAATAGTTAACATACAAGGTACTAATATATAAAAAGAAAACAAAAGAAAGTCAAAGACCAATCGTTTACAAGCTTTGTCTGCAGGAAATGCTAATAGCAAGAGCATCTAACACCGGAGAGGCTGTTCCTGAGAATCAATAGCCGCGTTTCCACCGCAGGAACTTTCCCCAGGAAGTAGGAACTTTGGGCTGGTACTCGATGTGTTTACACCGCAGGAACCAGGGTCTAAATGAAGTTCCGGGTAAATATTTCCCCCTCCGATAGTCCCTGCTCATGAGGTAGTACTTTTTCAAAGTTCAGGAACTTTCAGGGGTGGGACTTGTGCGCTGCACAAGCTGATTGGTTGTGTTCACGCCACATTTTGGTTGGATGACTCCACGCAGCATTTATTTATTTTTAACCTCCCTTTTTAAAAAATCTATTGCGGTTCGTGTCGTGGCTTCATGCAGTAAGAGTTGTCTGTCTGCAAATATGGAATTTAATAAAAAAAATGGTGGACTGGCGACGAGTTTCAGGCTTTATTAAGGGTATTTGTGAAAGAGGAAACTTTCTGCGCGTTCGTCCCAGCCATCTCACGGTCAATGTCCGCAATAGCTGATAACATACAAATGTTATATCTAACGCTAGCATTACGAGCTTATACTGAACACGCTTTACTGCTCGTCTCTTTTCTGCCACAGCTTTTATTATTAAGTCATTATGTTTAGGCCTACACATTGTCATCTATTGCAAGGCACTCCAAACCATGTTACAAATTTACTATAACAGGATTGAAATAGCGCTTTGAGGTTAGTAACAAACAACTATTTACAAGACTATTCACTATTTATGATTGATAGACGGGGTTCAGGCTTTTTTTAAGCGTATTTGCGAAAGAGGACATTTCTGCGCGTTCGTCCCAGGCATCTCACAATAACTGATAACATACGTTGTCTAATTTTATACGCATACGAGCTTTCTGAACACGCTTTAGTATCAGTGCTCGTCTATTTTGTTTTGTTAATTACCTCGTTAGTAAACCAATACATAACTGCAGCACAGTTTGAATCTCCTCCATACTTAAATGTGGTGCTCAAAACTGATGACTGTCCGTCGCAGACTGGGAGGAGCGCGCAGTTTACCTTCCCGGTACTTTAGACCGCGGTGTAAACACAGAAAGCAACCGGTCTGGGGCAAAAAAAGTTCCTGGGACAAATTGTTCTGGGTAATTTCGGTGGAAACGCGGCTAATGTTGTACCCCTGAAAAGGGGGAGAAGATTAATACACATAAAACTCGCGCAGTTTCTCCACTGGAAGCTTTATGTAGAATATAATCAAAATTAATCATTTGTATAAACAAAATTAAACATTTCTATTACAAATTAACTTCATTGACATCTTTCATATCAGTATTCAGCAGTTTTTACCATATACGTATATATATATATACGTACATGAGTACACTCTTTTATAAAAGGCTATTTGAGACTCATGACACTATAAAGTACATACAGAAATACAATAAAGCATTTTAAAGAATTTAACGGTTACCTGAGACTCAACTCTTTTAACTCTTACTCTTTTTAGTCATCTATGCATATTAACTCTATGGCAAATCAGTTATAAGCATGTAAATGTACAATTTCAGCTAGATGTTTTAGCCTAACATTCTCAAGTCACTTTTACTCTACACATCTTTGAAACAAGTCGACAAATCAGCACTATATAAACAGGAATACACATGAAATACACAAATTGCACATACACGAGCTTCGCGCCATTATATAGGCCTAACGCTATTCCCAACGCGCACAAAATGGAGTCCTGGGCTCGCGCATTTCTAAACTACACATTTTAAACATTTCGGACACACAATCAATATAATAATCGCATCTCTATACTCTCAAACATATTATTAATCCTATTAAAGTATTTTAAACTAATAATCACACTTAATACCTGAAAAGGGGGAGAAGATTAATACACACAAAACTCGCGCAGTTCTTCTTCTTCTTCTCTAATATTAATGGCGGGTCGTAACCAACTTTTTCAGGTGCATACCGCCACCTACTGTACCGGAGTGTGTAATTCAAGGTTTTAGTACTTCAGGTTACAAATTTAGTGCACCCATTTAAAAAAAAAAAAAAAAAAAACACTTTTAAACCTTTATGTTATGGTCTAATCCTGTAGATTTGAGAAAGTTAAAAAGAGCTTTGCAACACTCCCATGTTTCCTCACTCATCCCCAGTATCCCTTCTAAATTCTATCCCCGTCCTAATTCACATATCTTATCACGTAAGATGTTCCTCTCAAAATCATATTTACTACTTCATGATGACATGCTCAAAATTTTCAGGAACATTACATACCTCACATTTATCAGACACACATTTTGCCATTAAATACAGCGTTGATTTTAACCCAGTATGTCCAAACCTTAATCTTGAAAAAATCACTTCATCTCTTCTACATTTCCCTTTGAAACCCTTTACCTTAATAGATTTCTGAATGTTGTAATAGTGTCTCCCTTTAGTGTCTGTGTCCCACTTCTTCTGCCATTCGTCACTCACTGCTTTTCTAATTAATGATTTAGCCTCTCCTTTTCCAAAGGGAACTTTCATTATTTCATCATCTTTTAATTTTAATGCTGTCTTTGCAATCTCATCTGCTTTTACATTTCCCTCAACACCAACATGAGCCGGGACCCAAACAAATTGTACATCACCTCCAGTTCTTTGTATTCTCAGCATTATTGTATATATTTCAATCAATAAATCATCTCTTAAGGTCTTTTTGGAATTCAAACTAAACAGGGCAGCAGTGGAGTCTGAACAAATGACAACTCTCTCTGGCCTCACCTCTTCTATCCACTGTTAACATAAAATAATAGCAACCATTTCTGCTGTATACAGATAATTTATCATTAATTATTTTACAAATACCTACATCAAACTCAGGTATGTATACTCCTGATCCTACATGTTCAGTCCCTGGATCTTTTGATCCGTCAGTAAATATTAACATATAATTATAATAATTCCTCTTCACATAATCTCGAACCAAATATCCTATATTATTCACATTACTTTCATTCCATTCTTTCTTCTTCTCTAGAAGTTTCAGGTCCACATTGGGCACAGGAAATATCCACGGAGGAACATTACCCCATACAGTAGTTGGTCCATATTCTATGCTATTTAATCCATATTCTTCTGCTACTGTATTAATATTCCAACCAAATCCTTTACCTTTCAGTTGTTGTGTATATTCCCAACAATCACACAGAACATTTGTTGCAGGTTAACTCGCGCAGTTTCTCCACTGGAAGCTTTATGTAGAGTGGAAAACACCCGCGAGCTCTCCCCCTAGTGTTGACGCAGACCAGAACAATCGATTGTCCAACTTATCGTGCCCATAAACTGATCACAGATTAACTAAGTATTCTATAAAGTAACATATTTATATTTTATAGACTTTTCTACGTATTGTAAATAGTGAATATATTTATTTATTATTATATATAATTATATATCACAGTGTACACAGACTTATGCATTTAAATGTACATGTTCATTACAAAATTAAATGTCGTCTCGACATTCTCTTTAAAGAGTCTCTCAGTTCCTTTTGTAAGTTGCATAAAATAAAATACATTTTCTTGTGCAAGAATTTTCTATTAAATCTTTTCACACTCGTTCCGAACTTAATAGTTCACTTTTTGGAAAATCAAGAGTTTCTCAGAAAGAACAGTCCATGAGTGTATCAAAGAGCAAAAAGTTTAAAGAGGCATGAAACAACAGTCCATATTCCTTTTAGATTTTAGGCAAGGCAAGGCAAGGCAAGTTTATTTATATAGCACATTTCATACACAATGGCAATTCAAAGTGCTTTACATAGAAGAAATTAAAATAATGAAAAGAAATAAGAATAATTAAAACAGTTTAGAAAAATAAAATAAAATACAGTACTTAAAAAAAAAGAATATTATTATAAATCTTTCCTTCAAAGGAATCCCTTAAGACTTAAATCTTTCAACTTTCTTTTAACCTTCAATCTTCTTACGACTTCCATCTATCAACTTTCCTTTAACTTTCTTTTCTCCCTCATTTACTCACACGTTCTTTTTACTTTCTTTAGCACTGCGTTCACATTCTTTCTCAGACGAAAACTTTAATATCGACATTTAAATACTGTTCTACTTTCAGACCCACATTAATACACGTCACTTTCACATTATCACCTTCTTTTACACCTTCTGAGTGGGCATTTACAGTTACGGGCTAAATGCCCTGCTGACATAGGAGAAATTAAAATAATTAAAAGAAATAAGAATAATTAAAACAGTTTAGAAAAATAGAATAAAATACAGTACAGTAAAAACAGTCGGACGAACAGCGGCACAGTGCTCATTCAGTAAATGCACAGCTAAACAGAAGTGTTTTGAGTCTGGATTTGAATGTGACCACTGTAGGAGCACATCTGATCTCTTCTGGAAGCTGGTTCCAGCTGTGGCTGGCATAATAGCTAAAAGCGGACTCGCCATGTTTAGAGTGAACCCTTGGTATTTCTAGCTGATATGATCCTAATGATCTGAGTGATCTGTTGGGTTTATATTCAGTGAGCATATCTGCAATGTATTGAGGTCCTAGGCCATTGAATGATTTATATACCAGTAATAATACTTTAAAATCAATCCTAAATTTAACTGGGAGCCAGTGTAAAGACCTGAGGACTGGTGTGATATGTTCATATTTTCTGGTTCTGCTCAGAATCCTAGCGGCAGCGTTCTGTATGAGCTGCAACTGTCTTATGGTCTTTTTGGGAAGGCCAGTGAGGAGTCCATTACAATAATCCACCCTGCTGGTGATGAAAGCATGCACAAGTTTCTCTAAGTCTTGTCTGGAAACAAAGCATCTAATTCTTGCAATATTTTTTAGATGATAGTATGCTGATTTAGTTACTGCTTTGACATGACTACTGAAACTAAGGTCTGACTCTAGTGTCACACCAAGATTCCTGACTTGATGTTTAGTTGTTTGACCCCTGGAGTGAAGGTATGCGTTCACTTTGAGAACTTCATCTTTGTTTCCAAACGCAATAACTTCCGTTTTGTCTTTGTTTAATTGAAGAAAGTTTTGGCACATCCAACTGTTGACTTCATCAATGCATCGGCACAGGGAGTCAATTGGGCTGTAATCGTTAGGCGATAGGGCTAAGTACAGCTGTGTGTCGTCTGCATAGCTGTGGTAAGCAATTTGGTTCTTTCTCATTATTTGGCTCATTGGGAGCATATACAGGTTGAACAGGAGTGGTGCAAGGATTGACCCTTGAGGGACTCCGCATGTCATGGATGTCCACTCAGACTTATGGTCTCCTATACTAACATAATAACCTCTCCCATCTAAGTATGACCTGAACCATTTTAGGACTATCCCAGAAAGCCCCACCCAGTTTTAGGGATTCAACAGCCTCTCAAACTCCCAGTCCATAAGGCAAACAGTCCATAGTTTTTTTCAAAATATCAAAGTTCAAAACTGTTCAAGGCAATAATATAAATAATAAACAAAACAGTCCATCTTTTTTTTTTTTTTTTTGTGCCAGACTGTAACAGTCTACCATGCAAAGAGTCTTCAAGATTTCAAGTACACAGTCTCGTATGAACTTTAACTGTTCATGGTCCTTATTTAGTGAATTGTATACACCAAAGGCAACTGGTAGCAGTATTGCTGAACAGGTGGCAACCATGGCGACAGGCACTGTGCAGGCATGTAAAGTAAGTTCTGTTGTGGCATTTGCAAGATTCCATTTAGTTGCTTGACATCAAAAGACGGTGTACCAAGCTCATCGTAGGTTAGTACTCTTGGTGGGTATCTTTCTCATAGAAAGATGGCCCCCCACACCTCAACATTGCGTAACATTTTACTCAGAATTGCACAACAGTAATATTGAATAGAATTAAGTGAGATTTTAAAAAATATATTTATTTTACTTTAAACTGCATAACAGAAATTGTCTACACTTTGGTAGGCCCTACTTGCTCCCCTGAGCTTTAAGATATAAAACTTCTTGATTTTGGATTCATCAAGAATATCAATTTTGTCCATTGTCTTCAATATTCAAAACTGCAGAGTCTATTTTGTTATGAGAAAATAAACCTCTTGGTTTTAGCTTGAACAATGGTCTTCTTATTCTGATAAAGAAGAATAAAAATAAAAATAAACTATTTCATTACCAACACAATGTATTTCTGACATGAATAAAACACTGTGTCAAATTAGAAGTTTTAAATGCCGCTTCCATAGACATCAGTGTGTATTTTACAATGAAACCTAAATGAAATGTTGTTATTGGGAAAGAAAAAAAACTGCCCAGTTATTTATGATATATGACAATCACTCCGTCCGTCTCTGACTCAGCGCCAAAGCGCGCTCGCCAATTTGTTATTGTTAGTTCACCCAAAGATGAAAATGCCATAGGAGGATGCTAATAAACTCTCAATGAACTCTGCTGTGTATATAATGTAAGTCTGCTGTATATATATACCTCTTATCTTGTTAACTGAGTTGATTAACTGAATGCGCTCCTCGTGTTAATTAGGTTAGTTATCTGACTGTGCTCCTACGGAACTTTGTTAATAAAACATCAAGTTAAAGAGATTTCCCCAACAGACTTGTGTGTTATAATGCTCAAAACACAGCAGACAGTGTGAGTTCAAGTGCAACAGCACTCAGATCTGACCATTATCACTCAGTTTAATTGACCTTTTTTCTTTGCAGAAATATGATAATGATCCATGTCTCTGTTAACTAAAATAAATGTTCACCTAGTGGCATAAAATAAGTGTGCAATTATTGCATGGTCATTCAGAAGTCATTCAGGTGTCTCGCACGCAATGGTGCGTCATCAGTGAAATGATTCTTTCCCCTATGGAGATCTGACCTGCCGGCAAACCAAACCTTCTGCTTGAAGGTGACGAGGACTTCTCAAAGGGTCAATTAAAGATCCTGGGGAGGACACAGATGTTTCCACAAAGTGTAATGACACGTTCCACTGACACTTTCTACTAATGCTGAGCAACACAACAGACTTGGTACAAGAAGTCATTCAACAGACTTAACACCGCAAACAAGTGCAGGTGGAAGCAAACCCAACCACAGGATCACGCACATCCCATCCCGCCGCTCCATTATCCACTCAGCACAGTACGCCTACACCCTAGGACATATCTGGCCAGGATTTCGAGATCGCCCAAAATGCCCGGGATTCGGCTTTTGCTTTCTACAGTCACCATTCATTATGTTTACATTATTACGTTATTTGACACTGACACGTACGTGCCAGCTTTGCAGGTCATGCATTCTGCTTCACACGGATCCCGATCGAGACGAAAACACAGGAATTTTCTTAGCAATGCTAGAACGCACATCAACCGATCACTTGTTTAGTGTTCATGTAAACACTACATTCAGATTAACCAATCGGAATTAATTCAGTACTACTGAATCAAAAGGTGTACATGTAAACAAAATGAATGGCGACGAGAAAGCAAAAGCCGAATCGCGGATATTTTGGGCGATCTCGAAATCCCGGCTGGACATGACCTGGAATATGGTCACCCTACCTAAAGGGACTGTCACAGAGGTGCATTTTGCAGTTTTTAATCTTATTGTTCAACTTGGCTAGCTTTAACTAGCTAATTCAGTAAATGCTAATTGGTAACACAATGCTTTGATAGCATTAGCATAGCATAACAATTGCTGAATGACAATGACAATATTGAACATATAACATATATCTGTTCTTAAACCAAACTCATGCTCTACTCATCACCATGATGGAAACCCCCTAAAAACATTGCTATATCTCCCACTTAACATTAATCTTGTAAGAACAATATTATATAACACTTAATTTGAGCATTTACAAAGTATGCTGAGAAATAGAAATCCCAGCCCAGTTTCAGTTAAATATAAGTTTGTCTAAATTTCAAGAACGATTTCATAAAACTGAAAACAAATTAAACAATTCAGATTACTTACAATGTGTCAGTTTTGTGAACTTTAGAAGAAAAAGTTAAACCAGAAAGACTCTGGAGAATAAATACTGTAACAATTATACATTTATTACCAGCCCAGCAAGCAATATGTGCTATAAAGTTCTTTGGCGTAGGCCCCGTCCGTAGCTTCCAACCCGAGGGTACGGACTCTGCATTTCCTGCCTGAAGACGAAGGCGGAGCGCAGCCGACCCCCTGGAGGTATGGGAAGAGACCATCCTGGTGGTGGTGGGAAGGATGGAAGGGAATGAAAGCGTCAGCATCTGCGAACTCAGACATGTGTAAGTACCGATCTTTTATACTACAAGTATTAGAACATGATTGGTTAGATGAGAAGGTAATAAGTGACGTAACAATTGAGTCTTCCCAGCAGAACTTACACTAAAGCTTTCTTTTCTAAATAATCATTTCACGAGTTCACATCTACATATAATTAGTACAATAAGTTTATGCGTATTTGGCGTGCTGTCCGGGGGGAGGGCTCCGAGCTCGGAGTTAGGCCCGAACCCAGAGTACTCCCCCCAGTTGGTAAGTGTAGATGGAACTGGAAGTGAGGAGATGGGGTGGAAGATGAACAGAGATAGGTCTGCTGTGAATTTATACTCTGTCATTGAGTTAATTACTGATTAATCTCCAGCTGTGCATAATTTGGTTAATTATCTGAACCTGCTCCTCCCGAACTTTGTTAATAAAACATCATAAAAGATAAATTTGTTTAATTTAAATTTACCCTTCTCAAACCAATTAATTATTTTGAGCATTAGGGTTTACAGTGAATGTTTTTTGCATTTACTGTTGTAGAATCTGAACTTTAAGGGTTAAAGGGTTTATACACTTGATAAACCTGTTTTGCACACGTCACTCAAACACAGAACCAGGAAGCAGGAAGAGTTTGAGAAAGAGACTAAAGTGCAGTAGAGCTGTTGTGTGTTTGTGTCTCAGTATTCGTGCAGTAAAATGGCAGAAGCCAGATTTTCTCAGGATGAGTTCCTGTGTTCAGTGTGTCTGGATCTCCTGAAGGATCCAGTGACCACTTCCTGTGGACACAATTACTGTAAGATCTGTATTACAGGCTGCTGGGATCAGGAGGATCAGATGAGAGTCTACAGCTGCCCTCAGTGCAGACAGACCTTCAGGCCAAGACCTGCTTTAGCTAAAAACACCATGCTGGCTGAACTGGTGGAGAAACTGAAGAAGACTAAACTTCCTGCTGACTGTTACGCTGGAGCTGGAGATGTGCAGTGTGACGTCTGTACTGGAAGAAAACACAAAGCCGTCAAGTCCTGTCTGGTGTGTCTGGAGTCTTACTGTCAAACTCATTTTGAGCGTCATGAGGAATTTCACTCCCGCAAGCCACATAAAGTGACTGATGCCACTGGACGACTGCAGGAGATGATCTGCCAAACACATGATAAACTCCTTGAGGTTTTCTGTCGCACTGACCAGAAGTTTATATGTGTGCTGTGTTTGATGGAAGAACATAAAAACCACGACACTGTATCAGCTGCAGCACAGAGGACAGAGAAACAGGTATGAAACTACACACTGATGAAATAATGTTGACACTATTTATATTGGCACCATATGATCAGAAAACATCATTCACACTGCAGACGTCACAGAAGTGAACAGAAGCTGCAAGTGGACTTTCACTGCTGACCGTATTTTGTGCTTCACATTTATCTTAACAGAAAATATGGTGAAAATACACCGTAAACATTTATCAACACAAACTTTTTTTAAACTCTTCACATGATGATATAGTGCCAGTATAAAGTGCCATCTGTGTTATTGGTTTGTGCTGCAGAAGCAGCTGAAGGAGACGCAGAGGTCGTTCCAGCAGAGGATCCAGCAGAGAGAGAAAGATCTTCAGCAGCTGAGAGAGGCTGTAGAGTCTCATAAGGTGAGTCTGGAGAAGAAGAGAAGTTTGAGAAGTCTCAGTCAGGACTCACTGAAGCTCACTGTGTGATTGTGATGTGTGTCCTAACAGCGCTCTGCACACACAGCAGTGGAGGACAGTGAGAGGATCTTCACTGAGCTCATCCGCTCCATTGAGAGAAGCCGCTCTGAGGCGACACAGCGGATCAGAGATCAGGAAAAGACTGCAGTGAGTCGAGCTGAAGAACGACTGGAGAGACTGGAGCAGGAGATCAATGATCTGAGGAGGAGAGACGCTGAGCTGGAGCAGCTTTCACACACACAGGATCACATACATTTCCTGCAGGTAACAGAGATCGAGAAGAACAGGACAATATATTTTTGTTATTTAAAGAGTGCGTTACTAATATGCGCCTCTAGGCGGGTCCACAACGTGCGAACACTTTGTCCCATAGATGGTTTGGTTGTGCGCTTTAACCTCGCGCATGAGCAGATCAATTTCCTCGCTAGAGAAGCGTTCAGTTTTTCCGCTTGCAAATTCCTCCATGTAAATAGTGAATCCGCCACGGCGCGAATGCAACTGGCTTTTAAAGGGAATGGGAGATGAGACTCTGATTGGTTAACTGCACGTTATGCCCTAAACACACCCATTACTCATTGAGAGAATAGGAACGACCCTTTAAGACCATGCGCCGGGAGCGCCGACCATTTTTCCCGTCTTTAAAATAGCAAAAGTGGATTCGGACACGCTCTCAGTGCTCTTGCGCCGTGTGCTTTAGACCATGAGCTTAGATCGTTAAAATAGGGCCCATAATGTATTGGAGTTAAATGATGACAAGAGTTGATCAAACGATAAAAGCTTGATCATCAAGGTATTCTTTTTGTAACAGACCTTTAAGAAATTTAATATATTCTCCAACTCTACAAATCAATGCTCTAATGGCAGAAATGAAAGTGATAATAATTTTTTGAGGATGGTAAAAAGTAGCTGGGCACCGGTGATGACATGAGCTCATCAGTCCACAGTAACCAGGGTCTGAAACAGCACTATTGTGGCACTGACCACACAAAACATACAGTAGTGGCCAAAAGTGATGTGTGGAGTTTTTAAAAAGTTTTTTAACGAATTATATTATTATTATTATTATTATGAATTATAATATTGATTAAACCATCAAATTATGAGGATTTTTTAAAATATTTATATATTTTTTTAATATTTTAAAATATGAGGGAAGATCAAAACACTAAACTTGGTGAAGGTTTTTCTCTGACAAAATTATTTCAAGTCAATTCATCTTTATTTGTTATAGTGCTTTTTACAATACAGATTGTTTCAAAGCAGCTTTATATTGATTACAGGAAAATAATGCAGCAAAGTTAGTTTTGGCTGTACAGCAGATCTAGAAGAAAATAGTGTCATTGTCCAGCTTAAGTGAGTTCAGTGATGATTCATTTCCATTGTAAAAATCATTAGTTATCTATTTAGTTAATTTATCTATACAGCCGCTCTGGAGAAAACAGTGATGTCATCGTCCAGCTCAGTTCAGTTCTCAGACAACGGTGTCAGTGCAGGCAGATCTATAATATTGATGAATAATAAGTGACAAAAAAGGCAAACTACAGCTACAGGTTTAGAAAAACTAAAAAGCTCAAAAAAAAAAAAAAAAAAAAAAAATCATACATTGAATGCAACATAGTCAGTTATTAATATTTCATCGTCCTCTCTTATTGTTTCATGTGTTCATTTTTTTTTTTTGTATGACAGCCTGGCTAAAAATTACGTCTGTACAATTTGACATGTTTCACTGTATTATCACAAATAAACACTTGACTTCATGCAAAATATGCTTACAAAATCATTAACACGTTTTAATACTATTTGAATAAAGGGTGAATCTGTCAGTTTTCCTTTGCCGGACATCACTTTTGGCCACTACTGTATGGCAGTTCATTGACTTTCCAACATTTCTAAGCATTGATATGGAAATTTTTATTTTTTTATTTATTTTGAAATTAAGCCACGTTTCCACCGCAGGAACTCTCCCCAGGAACTAGGGTCTTTGGGCTGGTACTCCGTGTGTTTCCACCGCAGGAACCAGGGTATCCGGGAGGTAGTACTTTCTCAAAGTTCAGGAACTTTAGGGGTGGGACTTGGACGCTGAACATGCTGATTGGTTGAGTTCATGCCGCATTTTGATTGGTTGACTCCACGCAGCATTTTTATTTCAACCACCATTTTTTAAAACAAACAGTTGTTTGCTATTCGAATCAACAATGTAGTTTAAAAAATACGACCGGTGGACCGACGACGAGGTTCAGGCTTTATTAAGCTTAAAATTCAGAGGATGAAATCCAGCGGGAACTGTAAAGTAGCGCGCAGTCCTACGTCACCGGACTATTTGCCTAATCTTCACGGTACTTTAGACCGCGGTGGAAATGCAGACAGCAACAGGTCTGGGGGAAAATAAAGTTCCTGGGACAAATTGTTCCGGGTAATTTTGATGGAAACGTGGCTTTATATAAATAAATTGTTTCTTAACATTGAAATGATTCCCAACTGATGTACATTCATAATTTTTTTCTGCTCTCATATTGGTTGTAGGAACAACATTAGCGTTCGGTGGTTCAGTGTAGTTTGTTAACAATGAAAGTTTGACAGGTTCCAGTGCACAGTATCCAAATCTAAACTCATTTATAGTAAACTGATTGTCCAGTTTACTTCTAAAGAGATTTCTAGTTGATCATTTCTCTCTCCTCATCACTTGCTGCCCGATCACTGATAAAAAACCTTGCTCTGTATTCACTCCATGTCAAAATTAATTCAGTGTGCTTTTAAATAAAGCCAATCTCTAGACACACAATGTATTCAAAGAAAAATAAATGGACAATGTGTAGAATAAAATGAGAAATGTTATATTATTGCATTTAATAATACAACAGTATTGTTTCTTCACTTTCATTAATGCAACAGTAGCCTATTATTTTTATAAGTGCTTTATTAAAAGTTATATTACCCTAAATCCAAACTTCACGTTTTATAGTAAATTAAATTAACAAAGACAAAAATATCACATATTAATGCCTTTCCATCACACAAATATGAATTTAGCAAAGTTTGCCCTTTAATTCTGTGAATAAAACAAAGGCTTTAATGACATTCCCATTAAAGAATGTAATTTTACTTTTTAGAGTCCAATTTACATGATATAATACAGCTAAGATAGAGATTGATGCATTTGATCAAGATAATGATATGATTATTTAAAGTATTTAATATGAGACAGATGTTGGTATATTACTGACCTCTCGATTTATTTCCACATCGAAATGAATCACTTTCGTGCTTTTTGGATTTTTTTATTTTTATTATTTGTTTTATTTTGCCAATTTATTTTTTAAATATATAATTTCAAAACACACTAAATTTGGATTTATGATCGCAGTATTTCTAATAAAATCATGTATTTCTCAAGCTAATATTGAGCTTAAATTGATTTCCTAGGAAGTTCACATATAGTGTAAATGGCAAACGCTAGAACTTGTGTCTCTAATGTCACATAATGAATATGAGAAGAATGAAGCTGATGCTGTGAAAGTGCTGGATTGAGGAGAGTTACTAAAGATCAACAAGAGCCGCACAAATCTGACAGTAGAGCAGGTTATTGATGAAGTGTGGAGGTGATGAGCTTTGATTTCTGTTTTCTCTAGAGTTTCCAGTCTCTCTCAGCTCCTCCTGAATCTACAGACGTAAATGACAATCTCTTCAGTTCTCTCTCCTCTTTTGATGGCGTGAGAGAATCTGTCCTTCAGCTGAGAGACAAACTGGAGGATTTCTGCAAAGAGGAGCTGAAGAAGATCTCTGACAGAGGTAAAGTCCTGGAGATTCTGCTCTCAGAAATGATCCTCCATCATCTCAGATCATGTAGAAGATCATATTAGAAATGTCTTAGGAACGGATGCAGGGATCATTTTCTCTTGACATGATAATCACACTCTTCATGTCTGTTGATTTCCACAGTCACTTTCTCCAACATTGTTCCCAGGACCAGGAACGACTTCCTACAATGTAAGTCACTGAGAAAACAAGCAGAAAAACTCACTGAGTGTGTTCATGTTCTTCCTGGAGAAGTGAAAGAAAACATGACAGAAGAGTTTTAGAGTTGATCATGTAAATGATGATTTGCTCAGGATATCTGGTAAACTGTACTGAGACACTGATGATATATTGAACATGAAGAGTTCAGATACATTAAAAGATCAGACAGATTCATAATTCCTGATTCTGATGTGTTTTATCTCCATCAGATTCCCATCAGCTCACTCTGGATCTGAACACAGTGAATGAATACCTCCGTCTGTCTGAGAGGAACAGAGTGATTACTTACACTTGCCCAAAGCTTCAGTCGTATCCTGATCATCCAGACAGATTTGATGGATATCTTCAGGTGTTGTGTAGAGAGAGTGTGTGTGGACGCTGTTACTGGGAGATTGAGTGCAGTGGTGAGCGTGTGTTTATATCAGTGTCATATAAGAGCATCAGCAGGAAGGGATCGGGTAAAGAGTGTGGGTTTGGATATAATGATCAGTCCTGGAGATTGTCCTGCTCTTCCTCCAGTTACTCATTCAAACACAATAACATAGAGACTAAACTCCCTGTAAAGCCCATCAGCCGTAGAACAGGAGTGTGTGTGGATCACAGTAGAACAGGAGTGTGTGTGGATCACAGTAGAACAGGAGTGTGTGTGGATCACAGTAGAATAGGAGTGTATGTGGATCACAGTGCAGGAACTCTGTCCTTCTACAGCGTCTCTGACACGATGAGCCTCATCCACACAGTCCAGACCACATTCACTCAACCGCTCTATCCTGGGTTTGGGGTTGGTCTCCAATCATCAGTGAAACTGTGTTGATGAATCAGGATAGACTGTAGAGAGATTCTACCCATAATGCTTTGAGCTGCATGATAAATCATAAACACTGAGATGTTATAGAGTCTCTTACTTTCTCTTTATTTCATTAATACTACAGCTGAGCTTCTGTCAGTGAAATAACATGTTCAGATTATGGTTGAGTAAGTGCTGAGCTTGAAGATGATATCATATTCCCTGCTAAACTCAATAAAAATATTTTCTCATTATTTCTTATGTGTGCCTTGTGTATATGTATATGTGTGTGTATATGTGTATGTGTATGTATATGTATATGTGCACATGTATTGTTTTATGGTGCACAATTTTTAAACACCTTTTACCTAATTTTGATTATTATCAGGTTAGTAAGGTTAAAGTCAAATCTGTCCTAAATCATAAGCATTTGAATTTTCATACTTACAGTAAATAGGTCACAGAAGACTTCTCCGTGTTCAGTTCAGATCAATCTCTGAGACTTTTGGCAGGTGAACTTTTTAGTTTTACAATTAAATATATTTTTATTAACTACAGGTTAAATAGTTTACAAACAAAGTACTTATATATAAAAAGAAAACAAAAGAAAGTCAAAGACAAATCGTTTACAAGCTTTGTCTGCAGGAAATGCTAATAGCAAGAGCATCTAACACCGGAGAGGCCTTTCCTGAGAATCAGCGTCTGCCTTGATCTCCTCATCTGAGTTCTTGAGGTCATCATCTTTGTAAATCCCCTCATAATTCATTAGTCTTTTTATGGACAAATCTGAAGTCTTGAACAGTCATAAGTTCCAGAAATCCCCTTAAAGGTGAACTAAGTAACTTTTTTATCTTAACCGAACAGTTTTTCGGGTTGAATGGTGGTCTCGCACCCCTCGAGCACCTGTGAGATGAAAAACCACCCTTGCAACTTTGGGCCGGCGAGCTGCCGGCCGCAGCATCAGGAAGTATCGCGTGATGTCAGGTCTCGCGATGTAACAAACTGCTTTACGGCACTGCACACATACACTATCTAAACATTTATATGCTAGCCTTCTGTGTATTATACATACCTCAGTGGACATGGCTCCGTGTGTTCGCCGGGTTCTTTGAAAACAAATGCACATGACCAGCGGGAGAAGATGGGACGAGCCAACGAGTTTTGACGACAGTGTTGTCAAATATCTATTCCGAAGCTGTAGGGGGAGCTCTATAGAGAAACCCGCGAGCAAAAAGCGGAGAAATCGGCAAAGCTGCATAATGCAGCTTTAAAACCTGTCTATATAATCCCCTATAATATATAATCCCCTATAAGGGTGCATTATCGGCTTCTTCTTCTTCTTCTTCTTCTTCTTCTTCTTCTTCTTCTTCTTCTTCTTCTTCATTTTCTGGCAGATCGCAAACAACTTTTAAAGGTGCATACCGCCACCTTACTGTACAAGAGTGTGTATCACCATGTCACTTAGCTCATATTCTATTATTCAATCTAGTGCATTTTAAAAAGGTGAAAAGTGCCCTCCTGATCTCTCTTACCCTTTCTTCCCCCCCTTCTGTTCCCAAAACCTCTCGGCTTGGACAGAAAGAGTGCACTTTGTGCAGGCGAGACTTCCAGTAAACTTGGGTCTGGTTTGGATACCCAGACTCCCGGTGAAGGTTCAACAGCTGAGCCCCGGTGTGCTCATGGTGAATGACACACTGGAGGAAATTTTTCCTCAAAAAATGGTCCAAAATATTGCGATACATTGGGAAGCTCCATGCACTCAGACCTCCCCTGACCTGCCCAGGGAGGGTGGCCCATCCTGGGCCAGATTCAGATTTGCCCTCCACCGCTGGAGCTCCACCCGGAGCCAAGACAGTCCTAAAATGGACCTGCAAGGTTTTGAAGAGGAGGGGACATCGCTCCCGCCGGACCAGAGAGCCATGGTGGTCAGACCGGGTGGGGAAACGGCCTGACTCAGCCCAGAGAAGGTGCACTTTGTGCGGGCGAGACTTCCAGTAAACGCGGGTTCTGGTTTGGACACCCAGTCCCCTCGGTGCCAGGACGTGCATACCGGTGAACGTGTGCCGTCCTGGGCGAGCTAGGGGTGAAAGACACACTGGAGGACATTCCTCCTCATAAAGAAAATGGACTATGTCCAAGATATTGTAGGCGAAGAAGAGCTCTGTGCTCGCAGACCTCCCTGGCCAAACCCAGGGAAGGTAGGTAGTCATTCGGTTAAAAGTCAGATCTCGTATGCCTGCTGGCACTCCTGCTGGAGCAACGACGGTCCAAACACGGACGCTCGGGGAGTTGTAGAGGAGGGGGACAAGGTAATGGAAAACAGGCGCATCCAGGTTGCCCGGGGCCCGGAAGAGACTCAGACGGCCCGTCTGAAATGAATGTCCGCCACGGTGGCGGAGGATGTGGGCGCGTGGGAAGGTTCGGACGGTTGGGGTGCCCCCCCCCCCTTCCAGTCTTAAAGCCGACCTTCGCCCCGCGCCTCCCTGCCCGAAAAGCACCCTTCCCGGTTACGGCCTCGACCCAGCGGCCACCCACCCCCTCTGCCCCCATGTAGGAGGGTTCCACACCCGCTATGAGTGGCCGCGCCGTCCTCGAGCCCCCGGGACTGAGCAGAGCGAGACCCGTGTGTAGGAAGCCAGCGTGTTGCGGTTCTCCTTCCAAGGGCGCTTACCTGGTTGATCCTGCCAGTAGCATATTCTTGTCTCAAAGATTAAGCCTTGCAGGTCTAAGTGCACACGGTCGGTACAGTGAAACTGCGAATGGCTCATTTAATCAGTTATGGTTCCTTTGATCGCTCCACCCGCTACTTGGATAACTGTGGCAATTCCAGAGCTAATACATGCAAACGATACTCCCCCCGGAACCCAAAGACTCGTGGTTTCCCGCACGTTGCCCGGCAGGTCATGGGAATAACGCCGCCGGCATGCATTTATCAGGTCCAAAACCTATCCGGGGTCGGCTCCGGCTGCCCCGGACGCTTTGGTGACTCTAGATAACCTCGGGCCGATCGTGCGCCCTCCGTGGCGGTGACGACAACTCATTTGAATGTCTGCCCTATCAACTTTTGATGGGACATTCGGCACCTAACATGGGGACCATGGGTAATGGGGAATCAGGGTTCGATTCCGGAGAGGGAGCCTGAGAAACAAGGAAGGCAGCAGGAGCGCAAATCAACCATTTCCGACACGGAGAGGTAGTGACGAAAAATAACAATACAGGTTTCTTTCGAGGCCCTGTAATTGGAATGAGCGTATCCTAAACCCATGGGCGAGGACCCATTGGAGGGCAAGTCTGGTGCCAGCAGCCGAGGTAATTCCAGCTCCAATAGCATAAAGTTGTTGCAGTTAAAAAGCTTGTAGTTGGATCTCGGGAGCAGGCCGGCGGTCCGCCGCGAGGCGAGCCACCGCCTGTCCCGGACCCCTGCCTCACAGCGCCCCCCGGATGCCCTTAACTTTCCATGGATACATTATTCAAAGAACAGAACATTTTAGTACATTTAGTTCAAAGTGTTAGAGTGTTAGGCCTAAAAAGGGAAGTAAGGTTAGATGTTAGAGTTATGATTAGTTTGATATAGTTTACAATTTTATTCATAAAAAAATCCATCACACTACCCATTATGCCGTTAACACGACATCTTTTCTTGTAATAACGAGATGTTATGTCGTTAAAACAACATTTTCTTGGCCTTATAAGGACATGTGTAGTGTTACAGAGCAGGCTCCCGCACCGCCTCCTCTTCACCACCGGAGGGAACCTTCTCCGGAATATTAATTTTACCCATTGAACTCCATTTCCCATAATACCGCTTACCTGGGACTGATTGCTTTACACACCTGCACCTCATTTACACACACTCATATAAACCACTTCCACACACACATTCAATGCTGTTGTGAACTTAGAATCGAAAGACCAGGAGATTTGGTTGTTTCTTCAGCAGGATTCTTTATTGAGAACACGAGCTGTCGGTAGCTGCAGTCACCAAGTCTGACGTGAATGTTCTCTTACAGTTTATATACATTTAGGGGCAGGAACCGAAAAAGACAGGTTTAGGAACCGGTTTTAGACTGAGAGCATTGCCCACCCTAATCCACTCAGCATATCTATTCAAACACTGAGACCCGAGTACAGGACTGGCTGGACTTTCTTGCTAAAACACAAACTCCAAGAGTTTCAGTAAAACAGGACTGACCAGAGTCTTTTGCTAGAAAACTCTGATAATCATAATTTATACCTAACCTTAACATGCTAAATTCAATGTAAACCTAAATTAAACATTTTAATAAATTTGCATTCCCACAATGCGAAGTCTTGATTCTGCCCCGGCCATCATTTCTGAGCGTTTATTCCCGTGTTTGATTTCTGTTACTGACCTTGGACTGTTTATCGTTTCTGATTCTCTGCTGCCTGCCCTGACCTGGATTGTCTATTGATTCCTGATTCTTGCTGCCTGCCTCGACCCTTGCCTGTTCACCTGGTTTGTCTCTGCCTAGCCTGCTTTGCCCTGTCTGCTGTGTTTGACCCTGCCTGTCTTGACTACTCTATAATAAAGCTGCAAATGGATCCCACTGTCTCTGCCTCATCACAACATGTAGTCATGCACAAAATATGCCTTTATCCACATAAAATTGATATAGCCTATCACGCCTTTATCATACTTCTACGTTCAAAAACAAACACTTCGCGGCAAATAGTAGCAGCCCCCAATCAGAAGCGAACCTACACTGACTGGGGGCCCAGGCAAAATTAATCAGTGAGGCCCTTTTTTAAAATATATTTTATATAGGCCTTTAAGTTTTTTATATATACTTATACTATATTAATACATAATATTTATTTTTGTTAATTTTTTTTAGTTGTAGTTTATATGTGGTAGCTTGTGTCACTTTTGATTTATGAGGACTTTTGGACACTTTATTTATGGTTTTATGGTTTTATGACAGGATATGGCCATATATGGCCATTTATGGTTTTGTGACATTTGAACATGTGTGCTTCTTTTGTGTTTATGGTTGTGTGTTTATTACTGCAATTTTGCTTGGTGTGACAAGGATGTGAATGTTTTTTCAGGATGTGTGTTTTATTATTGCAGGATAATGTCCACAGAATGATGCTGTAATGGTCATCAGCTGGAGTGCCCTTGAGAGCCACCTGAGGGCACTCTACATCAGACTATTATTATTCACTCACAACTACATTTCCCATAATTCACTGCCCGGATTCATCATCCCTAATTATCACATTCACCTGTGTCTCATTATATTGTTTAGTTCACCCCATATAAGCCTGGTTCACCTCATCATTCCCTGCGAAGTTTTGTATGTTATTCCACTGCATTTCTGAGTGTCATTTGTTGTCATTTCTTGGTTCTTGATCTCTGCCCGTGTCCTGGTTTTCCCGTTCCTGCCTCACCCTCTGGATTTGTCTGTTTGTTTGGATTGCCTGCCTGTGTATGACCTTTGCCTGGATTCTGATTCTGATTTTTATTTACTTTAATAAACTGCATTTGGATCCTCAACCTTCGTGTCTCGGAGCAGTAGGGATGGGGAAATGAAGCCTTATGAATCACTGAGGCTTTCCCCTGACTATGTTCCGGGAAAAGATTCAAAGCTTCAAGAGTGTCGAGAACAGCGCCATCTGGTGCTTATTTAAAATAAAGCAGCCAGAAGCCTGTGTTAGAATCTCTGGCAGATGAAGTAACCACAACACACTCTCAATGTTATGTGTAGCCTACAAATAAAAGCCTTACATGTTTGTGTTTGATTTGTTCATTAAATAAATTCATTTTCCCATTAAAGTGTTACAATAAAATATAATATAAGCTTATATGATTCAATAAGATTTAATGTAGGCCTCTCTCTCTCTCTCTCTCCACGCACACACACATAATGAATAAGGACATTGTCTGATAGGATCATGTTATTAAATGTGCTTATGACACTTGTTACTGATAGTGCTTATGTAACTGTAGGAATGACAGAAAGGTGATAAAGTTTTTAATTATTTTTATTAAGAAATAAAAGTTGTTTCATAGTGTTGAGGCTGAGTCTATTTCTCCTCTTAGACAGTACTTAGTAGACTTGTTTCTGCATTCTCCAGTATTCAAGTGGATCTTGAGTTCTCTGTATGTTTGTCTCTGTAAGTCACCAAAAGTGCAAAGATTTTACAAAAACAAAAAGACACAACAACAACTAAAAATAATACCCTAAGTAGTGAACAATAATTTTTTGTTATTTAAATGTAATATACTGATTAACTTTCAAAGTACAGCACTCTCCTCACAAACCCATCAACCAGACTGAGGCAACAATGACTCGTTAAATACGATCTGGAGTTCGAGCCTTCTGACATCCAATGCGAAACGCGCACGTAGGGCTGTCACGATGTTAGATTTTTCACACCACGGTTATTGTGGCCAAAAGAATTCACGATATCGATATATCGCGATATCTATAGAATCTATTTCGGGTAGTTATCAGTCAAATTCATTTTTACTTTGTTTATATAGTTTTTCTTTTTTAGCCAACAAACATAAGGATACTGATAGACAAGGCACATGCATTTTTTACTTCTTGCATACTCAATCTATGGCAAATTCTTGTGAAGGAAGACAAGCATGTGAAGTTTATCTGGTTTCAAACTGAAGAAAAACACTGTCTGAAGGTTTCCTGAAGAACTGAAAAGCTCTTAAACCTATTGTTGCACTGGCGCCAATAAAGTCATGCAGATAGCAGATTTGAATAAAAAAATCAAGTGCAAATACAAATACAAAAATAAGATGGGTAAAGAAAACGGGGTTCTTAATTTTAATAATCACCCTTTATTAATATATGAACACAGAAACCCCCTGTTAACAGTTAATGTCACGTTTCCCATTCCATGACTAGTAAAATAATAGCCGCGTCGCGTCTATGACAACTCGAGGTATCGCACACGCACGCGCGTCTCAGTTTATGGCCAGCAATATCATTGTTTAAGGACATTATGGAATTGAGATAATGTCTGTACTATGTTATGATTACACTGTACAATTAAATAATAGTTGCTGAGTCTGTGATCTGAACACTTTACCTCAGAGTGTCCGTTAACTGAATGAATTGAGAATATCACCTGAAAACCCGATAACATCAGCAATTTTCATTCAAGCAGCTGATTTCTGTAAATTAATGTAAAATTAAATGTATATTGCAGCACAGGGTGAAATCATTTACGATGATTTGAGACAAATATAATGTAAATTTAATATAAAACGATGTAAATGACGCTCTGTGTCACGGCAGGATTTTGAACATGGTCCTGAGCCGTTGCTGGGCGTCGCGGCCGCCGGTGTGTGTGTGAACACTCATAGAGAATATGTTCAAATTTTAAAGACGTGGCGCTGCGCTTCTCGTCCGGTGTGCGACCACCTTTAAGGTGCTGTTTTCTTTGAAGCCGAAGAACTCTGTTCTTAATACTGGCGAGCTTACTTTTTTCGGGTGTGGACAGAGTGTTCCACTCTAGCTGCGCGGGCGCGGACGAGCGCTGCGTCGTCTTCTTATTTGACAGGTGTCAGCGGGTGCAATACTGCCACCTGAGAGGTCAACCAGGTACTGGCGCTGGAGTATTTACGTGTCAGGTTATCATTAGAGTCCTATTCATTTTAAACATTGTGGTTATCGCCAATACCGGTATATTGTCACACTCTAAATTAACACGATGTCGATATTTCATGCTTTGAATATCACGATTATCGTCAACACCGGTATATTGCGACACCCCTACACGCACGTGATTGGACAGAAAGTGAGGCTTCGTTTGTCGTCGATCACGTGACTCTAGTAAACCAATACACACCCCGATACGGGGCTTCACTAAAAATTGTGTCGCTTGTGTGATACCCACATCGAAGCTTCAGTGTCATACGTAACATCACTACGGAGCAGTTCATAACAGAAGACTTCGCCAACATGACAAACATGGATGAGTTATGACTCATGATTTTTTTTTTAGGGGGGGGACTATCTGAGCCACTCAATTCAGTTATGCCATTGCATGACCCTAATTGGTCCCTCGGTTTATACATCAAACTTGCATTGCAACTGAGTGGCTCTGCTTTTGCTGTGGATGTCATGGAGGAGGAACACAAAAGCCTCCCACCATTCCAGAGGAGGAACACAAAAGCCACCCACCATTCCAGAGTCTAATCCCGTCACGACCGCTGTTCCAGAGCCTGAGCTTCTTCACCTCAGTCATGCCGAGCCTGAGCTTCTTCACGTCACGTCTGCGGATCCAGAGACTGTTCACGTCACGTCTGCCGATCCAGAGACTGTTCACGTCACTTCTGCCAATCCAGAGACTGTTCACGTCACATCTGCCGAGCCAGTGTCTCCGGACAAGATGGCCGCCGCCGAGCCAGTGTCTCCTCTACATCAGACCATTCATATTCACTCACAACTACATCTGGTTAAAGTCACAGCTCCTTAAATCTTTCTGAGCAGATGAAATGTCACAAATTAGTTTCTTAAGAAATAAAAAGCATTGCGGTTAAATAAAACACATAAAATAAAATGAAATAAGATGACATTTATTAACCACTTCTAAAGTTAGTTTTAATCTTTTAATCTGAGTCTTCTGAAGAGACAATCGCTTTACATGATGAACAGATTTAATTTTGAAGTTTTAGATTCGTATATAAACACTGATCTCTTATAATTTTCTATCCATTGAAAGTCCATGTAACCAAAGACTTTGCTGCCTCAAAGACATCATAAATGCAATCGATGTGAATCGAGTGGTTTAATCCAAGTCTTCTGAACAGATATGAAGTCACTTTGAAATCAAAACTGACAATTCTTGTTTTTAATGTAATATTAATTGCAGTATTTATTATATTTTGCACATTATTATTGCTTTAAATATCATGTTCCTCATAATCTTGAATCAGAATAACTTCCCCTCCCTCTTGCAGCTCATCTCTTCTCTGATGATGAGGGCGGGGCAACCTGTCACTCACATGAGATCCACCAATAGCAAACCACAACCATCCAATCAATTCCATATGGACAGAATCAAACCCCGCCCACATTTGTTCTTGTTCCAGAAGCGTTTCACTCAGATATGCACCACAATAGAAAGAGGAGCACAACTTCTGTTTCATGCTGACTTTAATTTAGACTGTTATTCATATATAGACATTTATCAACGCATAAACATACTGTAGATCACATTAAATAAGGTAAACATGGAAGCTCAATGTGAATGTGTGGCGCACGAGAACCAGTCTCATTGGTATTCATACATTAACGTATGTTTGTTTGTTGATCGGTGTATGCATATATACATATATATACTACACATACATGAAGATCCATCATTCCTCTTTCCTCACAAAACATCTCTAAAAGAAATGAGTACAGCTTTCAAATAGCAGGGCAGACTCTCCGTCCGCTGTGTGTGCATAACTCCAGCTCTTGATATGTGTTCAGTCTGATCTCTGAACATCTGAGCACTAAAGGCTGTTCAGACACACACACATTAGTCCAGCGGGCTTGTTTTCCTGCGGGTGCTGACAGCAGACAGCAGGCCTCATTCTCCTCAGCACACAGCAGATCACAGACGGGTCAGGTGAAGATCTCCTGCAGTGTGTTCATGGGCTCTGAAGTGGAAACCAGCAGACTTGAACCGCATAGGCTTCTTCATTAGGAAGGATCTGCTGGACAGCAAGACAAGCTCACAAAACTTGACAGTCAGCGCTGATCATGTGTCATTACATGTTAGTTGAATCACTCTTTCTTCATTTGTAGTGGTCATTTAGAGCAGTAATTTCTTGCTCAAACCTGCAAGTTTCCAGTAATTCAGTATCATCATGGTATATATGGAAATATCATAGTATTACCATCAGAAATCCCTGAAGCATGGTAATGCCACCGGGCTTTCTTTGTAAATGTGAACACTGTTCACTGTTCATCTCCCTCTGCATATAAGCACACAACTCACACAGCCACTTTGTCTGGTCTTGTCATTGCTACTTACCTGTTCTCTCCATGTAACGAGTCTCCATCTTCTTCCTGTTCCCCAGTGTTTCCAGTGTCTTCTGTGCTGTTGGTACTCACCTGATCAAGCCATTGAGGTGTTTGCTCCTTCATTCTATCCATTCACAATCTCAATTACATCTGCAAAAGGAGAGACTGTCAGTATCATTTCATTATCCATCTACAAACTACTATATCTGTTGACAATACTCACCTACATTGCTTATTTGTTCATCTGTGTTCAATAAAGAAACAACTATCGATTTATTTATTTTTGTTCTGTGAAAGAAGACCAGACCAACACAGTTTCAATATGAGCAACTAGGATCCATTCCAGGAGATCGTGGATGCACTCAAGCAAGCACTCACAAGCACCTCTTCCGTATCATCGATCACCACCAGTAGTCGCCAGTCCCGTGGCCAACCCAGCGCTCACTCTGGCTCGTCGGAGGATTGCAATGTATTTCTGCTACTATGTTTGCTGGCCCTGGAGATACAGTCGCACCGCTTCACCACCGAGCGAGCAAAGATTGGCTTCATCATATCCCTGCTGACGGGGCTTGCACTGCAATGGGCCCAAACAATATGGAATCAAGCTGGTCCTGTCACACAGACCAACCTCCTGAAGAACAAGCCCAAGTCTCTGTCCTGGACACCTGCCACCACCCAAGCTTTCCAGAGCCTCAAGGAAGCCTTTTCCAGCGCACCGCTCCTGGTTCATCCAGAGCCCAACAAGCCCTTTGTTGTCAAAGTCGATGCATCCACCCTGGGGGTAGGAGCGGTGCTGTGTCACTGATGTCTACGGTAGCAACCAAAATAGAGTAAATCACCTTTTGAAAGTCGCTTCAAATAACGAGTGTATCGATTACATCTGATGCTTCAAAACATTCATAAGAAGACTTTTAAAGCTGCAGTCTGTAACTTTTTTATGTTCAGAATTTACCAAATGTATATAATGAGGGAGTACATCATGAATGCCTTTTTTCAAACCATGTTTTAGTCTTATCCTGAATCACCACGGTAAGCCTGTAATAAGCGTTTATTTTTCGCATTCTCCAGGTGCCTGTGTGACTCACCCGCGTCACAGACATAAACAGAGAGTAGTAGCTCCGGCTACAATGTTCTTCCTCAAGATGCATGCTGTTCTGTTTATTAACTGCTAGAGCGCTTGATTCATCCAGTAATGAAACAAGTGAAGTCTTTATGAATCAATCATTCAAACCGATTTTAAAAATATTATGTTTCACCTGTCTGGATCTTACATGTGTGTTCAAGCATATTCTACCCTTTCTGAGAGAGCATTCTCCACTACTGGAGATATAATAAGCTATAGGAGAGGTCCCAAATTATCATAGAGAATGCAGAAATGTTTATTTTCCTTGAAGTAATTATTTTTGCAAAAATTGCTAAATAACATGTTGAATTTGTTGACATTACCAGTCTGTTAAACTCATTTGACAAGTATAAGAAATAAACACAAAAAGGATTGTGCATTTTCCCCATACTACTATTTTTTTATTAGTTGTTTTAAACATTTTATTGAATGGGAACCGGAACCGGAATTGTTTGGCGGAAAATTTCTTACGATTCCCAACCCTAGTCGTAAGTCTCTCATCTGGCTATCATCCCCAGTAGAATGGGCAAATGGAGAGGAAGATCCAGGAGATTGGGTGCTTCCTGAGAACCTTCTGCCACGGCCACCAGAACTCTTGGAACCAATTCCTAGGCTGGGCCGAGTACGTACAGAACTCCCTCTGTCAGGTCACTGGACTCACTCCCTTCCAGTGCGCACTCGGCTACCAGCTTCCACTGTTCCCTTGGTCCGGGGAACCATCGGATGTCCCATCAGTTGATCGTTGGTCCCGAGAGAGTGAGAGGGTCGAGGACGCTGCTCATCACCATCTGGATGCCCGGAGAGCCGAAACACCCACATTCCAACCGGGACAGAAGGTTTGCTCTCTACCCGTGACATCAAATTGCGCATTCCCTGCAAGAAGTTGAATCCCAGATATGTTGGCTAGGGCAGTAGTCCTTGGACTGGTCTTGGACTCGACAAAGGTGGTCTTGACTACAGCCCTAATGTTGGCCCCTTCTTCACCATCATCCTTAAGATCAATCCAGATCAGTCACTGACAGTTACCTCTGCCCTACAGACTTCACCCTTCATTTCATGTCTCACTGTTAAAACCTTATCACTCACCTGTGTCTATTTACCCCACAGAGCCTAGCCCAACAGAGGAAACCCCCCCTGGAAAATATTATTTTGTTGTTATAAAATTTTATAAAATATTTTTTATTAATATTATATAAATTCAATAATGTTGATGGCAATAATAAATCCAAATGTATCTCTTTATTCTTATGTAAAATTTATATTATTATGAATGTAATAAATTATAGTAATAATAAAGTATTGTTATACATTATAAAAATAAAATTGTTATATAAATTAAATACAACTTTTAATATATTATTATATACATTTAATATTTATTATTATATAAAATTTATAATAATGCTAATAATAAATTATATATTAATAATTCTATAATTATTCAATTCTATTATTTTATAAATTAAATAAGATGATTATTATTATTATCACCACATGAATTAATAGAGATTATAAACAAAAACGCATGAGAATAGGACAACACCACAGACGGAGAAACGCTTCATTAACACTAGAGAGCGCTGACTGACAAGAATTGACAAGTAAACTTTCATTATTTCTGTAGTGGCAAAAACAATGTTGGGTTTTTCCTGTAACCCCCTGTTATTGTTTCTAACCACCTGGAGAATGCGAGTACAGGGTCAGACTCACAGCCCAAATCCAAGAAAATCCAAGAGTGTTGTTGTTGAATGTTTGTCGATGTTTATTGAAAATAAAAATAAAGTACATAAACAAAAATGAAAACTGGTTTAAATGTCTTTAAACATTCCTTTGTAGCGCTTGGAGTTCAGCTTTCTTATACAGGCCTAGCTCCAGTAACGCAGATCCAGGCCGAGGTCAAAGACTGTATCTGCTGGCACGCCTTCTCCTTCTGTCCTACATGCTCCAACTTATAGGATAGCGCCCTCTCTGGCTGTAGAAGGTGTACCACTCAAATGCAATAGAAAAGACAATTATAAGTAAATTATGAAACCAAAAATAAACTCAAATGCGGCTCCTACACACCGGCCCCTAATTGTTCTCTATAGAATCAATTAAAAATAAATACAAAAAAGGAGCCAGAAATCAAATAATCTCTTAATACTTTTAGAAAAATATGTATATTTATACATTACATCCCTTATTGGCGATCTTTAAGGGGCACCGGACACTCTTCATTTTCCAGAATTCGGCACAGCTTGGTAATGGGCCTATCAAGGATTGAAGTCTGTGTCTGGAGCTTCACGGATCGGACCAGCCCCTTTCGATCAGGCTTGGTCTCTAGAACTCTTCCTAATGGCCATGACCCTCTAGGAGCAGTGGGGTCAACCACCAGAACAAGATCTCCAACATTCAGGTTCTTCTTCACTACAGTCCATTTTTGCCTTTCCTGGAGTAGAAGAAGGTATTCTTTGGTCCATCTATGCCAGAAGAGATCTGCCATGTACTGGACCTGTTTCCAGCGGCGTCTAGCATAAAGGTCTGATTTCAGGAAGATTCCAGGAGGCATAATGGGCTGAGTTTTCAGCAGGAGGAGGTGGTTTGGGGTCAGCGGTTCTAGGTCATATGGGTCTGAGGACACTGTGGAGAGAGGACGGTTGTTTAGAATAGCCTCTACCTCACAGAATAGAGTTTGAAGACCCTCATCATCGATGGACTGTTGATGGAGTGTGGAGTACAGCACATAACGAACAGATCTTATAAGCCTTTCCCAGACTCCGCCATGGTGCGATGCAGCTGGTGGGTTGAAACTCCACTTGATTCCATCAGGAAGCAGGGCATCCTGGATCTTCAACTTGTCCAGTGTCATCAGAGCTTTCTTGAGCTCCACCTGAGCACCCACCAAGTTCGTTCCGTTGTCAGATCTGATGTGCTTAATCTGCCCCCTTCTGCAAACAAATCTCCTCAAAGCGTGAATGCATGAGTCAGTGTCTAATGAGAAAGCTACTTCCAAATGAACAGCTCTGCTAGACATACATGTAAACAGAACTCCATACCTTTTGATGGTGCTTCTTCCTCGCCTCACTTCAATCGGGCCAAAGTAGTCCAATCCGACATTGGTAAAGGGAGGGAGGTCAGGTAGGATTCTTTCTAGCGGCAAATCTGCCATTTTTTGCTCACCTGCTTTGCCCTTCACACGTCGACACATGACACATCTTGAGAGCACCTTTCTTGCTAAGGAGTTGGCCTTAATAATCCAATATTTCTTACGGAGCTCTGAGAGCATGTGGTTCCTGCCACTGTGACCACAACGTTCATGAATGTGTCTTAAAAGAAGAATTGAAACGTGTGAATCTTTGGGCAAGATACAGGGGTGTTTAGTTTCATCAGGCATGGCAGATTTATGCATCCGGCCACCTACTCTTAAGATGCCTTCATCTAGCACAGGATCAAGCCTACAGATCCTGCTGCTCCTTTTCACTTTAGGTGGGGTCATTTGCAGTGTTGTAATTTCAGCTGGGAATGCTTGCCTCTGAACATAAGAGATAACTGACCTTTCTGCCTGTAAGAGATCTTCCACTGTGAGGAGCTGTCCACCGCCCTCAAGTTTTGGGTTCACCTTTTGGCTGTGGGAGCGGGTAGTGACTTGATACGATGGGAAGCCCTTTTGTTTTTTGATTCTCAGTATCAAGGCCTTTTTTAGTTTGATGTACCATGCAACTGCTTTAAGTAGCCTAATCCAATTTGAAAAGTATGAAATAAGCTGGTCTGTGGGTGTTTCAGTGTTTACCACTGTTGTAAACACAGTAGTGTTTCTCCTGACCTCTGGATCATCCTGTAACACTGAGCCCAATGCCTCCACCTCTAACCAACTTTCCTCAGGTTTCCATAGGAACTCTGGGCCATGCATCCACCTCCTTTGTTCCATGAATTTACCTGCACTCAATCCTCTCGAGGAATCATCAGCTGGATTGTCTTTACTTCTTGCGTATCTCCATTGAGACAGCTCCGAGTTATCCCGAATCAGCGAGACCCTGTTGGCTACATACGTTTTAAATCTTGCAGTGTCACTTCTAATGTACTTAAGTACGGTTTGGCTATCAGTCCAGAAAACGGAGGGCTTTAAGGGTAGATGTAGTTCTCTCCTTAGCATTTTGTCCACCTTTACCAACAATGCTGCAGCGGCCAGCTCCAGACGTGGTACTGTGATGTTCTTTAAAGGAAGGACTCTGGACTTTCCCATGAGAAAAGTGACATGTACAATGTCCTGTTCATTAGCTTGTCTTATGTAGCTCACTGAGCCATAGCCATTCTCACTGGCGTCAGCAAAATGGTGTAGTTCTGCACACTTTGTTGCTCCATAGCCTTTTGGTTTCAAACAACGTGCAACACTGAAGCTTTTTATTCTTTCTAAACTGTTTGTCCATCCTTCCCACCTGTCTACTACAGCTTGGGGTAAAGGTTCGTCCCATCCAAAGCCTCTCTGGCAGAGCTCCTGTAGCAACTGCTTGGCTGGGAGAATGAGAGGAGCAAGAAAACCGAGGGGATCAAAAATGGAACTTACAACAGAAAGTATGCCTCTGCGGGTATGTGGCTTCTGGCTTAAATTGATGTTAAACTGGAAATGGTCAGAGTCCACGCACCACTGCAATCCCAGGGCTCTTTCCATTTGTAGGCTGTCTTTGTCAAGATCCAGTGTTTTGATTTCTTTTGCCCATTTTTCTTTTGGAATGGATGCTAGAACTGCCCGATTATTGCTGACCCATTGAGTCAGCTGAAATCCACCTTTGTAGCATAGTGCAGTGAGGTCTTTTACTAGCTGGATGGCTTCAGACTCTTCAACCACGGACTTAACACAATCATCCACATAAAAGTTGTGCCGGATTGTTTCAGCTACCTGAAGGGGAAAACAGCTTTCATTGTCATAAGCAGTTTTTCGTAATGCAAAACTTGCGCAACTTTGGGAGGACACTGCACCAAATATGTGCACAAGCATACGGTATTCCTTTGGGGTTTGACTGGTGTCACCCTGTGGCCACCACAGGAAGCGCAAGTAGTCCACACCTGATTTCTCTACTCCCACCTGATGGAACATTGACTTAACGTCAGCCATAATTCCAATGGGTTCTTTGCGGAATCTCCAAATGACTCCGACAAGAGAATTGGTCAGATCAGGACCCTGTAGTAGCTCTGTGTTGAGGGATACACCTTTGTAAGTAGCTGCACAATCAAACACCACTCTAAGTTTCTTCTTTTTGGGGTGATACACTCCGTGGTGTGGTATGTACCATACCTTTCCAGGTGCCTGTGTGAGTTCTTCCTCTGGGACCTCCTCTGCATAATGATTTTCAAAGATGTCATTGATAAAGGCAACATATTCCTGTTTGTATTGTTCATCTTTTTTCCTTTTCCTTTTCAGGGTTTGGAGGCGCTGTTCTGCAACTTGGCGATTGTTAGGCATGCTGACATCAGTTTTCCTAAAGGGCAACTTCAGATAGTAATGTCCATCTTGTAAGACCGCCTCATTGGCTATCTCTAAAAACCTTCTGTCCTCAACTGACATTTCGGTCTTCTCCTCAGATGCTACCTCACTGAAATCCTGATTATACTGTGAGATCAGAAGCTGTTCTAGACTTGTAACTGATATCCTATTCACAGTCACATTCTCTGCACTGCCATCAGCACTTCTCAGTGGCCCGTTTACAACCCACCCCAATAAGGTTCTAACTGCGTAGGGGCCCCCACCTTGACTATTAACAACTTCCCATGGTTCTATGCACTTTGGAGCATTTGTGCCAATCAACAGCTCCACCTTTGAATTAATGCTGGGAAGTTTGACTCGACTTAGATACTTCCATTGTGCTAAGTCTTTCTCCTTGGGAATGCTGTTTGTGGTAACTGGCATTTCTTTTTGAGTGAAGAGATCAGGAAGAGGTAATAAGTTATTGCTGTTCCATTTCAAGTTAACTTCCATTTCAGAGACGACATGAGTTGGAACAGTTTTTTCTTGATTCATAGTGCGTAGAAGAATGTGTGTTTTTCTTCCCTTCAGATTGAGCCGAAACATAAGATCCTCGGAGCAGAAGGTGGCGGAGGATCCAGGGTCCAGGAGAGCATACACCTGTAAGACTTGGCTGCCCTTTGCTGCCTTAACCTAAACTGGGACAATGGACAGCAAACTCTCTTGGTCTCCGGCCCCTATATGACCACATAACCTTGCTGATGCATTGCCTGTAACATCAGAGGATCTTTCTGCCTTTTTGATGATACTATCCTTGGCCTCAATATGTAGGACACTAGGGTGAGCTTGCTTACATACTTTACAGCTGAGACGCCTTTTGCAGTCTCTGCTAATGTGGCCTGTGGAGAGACATCCAAAACATATGCCTTTGGTCTTTATAAAACTGAGCTTGTCTCTATGTGTTATCTTTAAAAAGTCTTTACACAAGTCCAATGTATGTCTTGAGCTACAGAAGGGGCAAGAAAGATCAAACTCCATCTGCTTTTGGGCAATAGCTATACTAGTGGCAAAACTACTGCCAGATGACTTTGAGGCCTGTGGTTTGACTGGGGATCTAGCCTTTCCTCTACTAGCTGACTGATCTTGTAGATCACCAAATACTGGATCAGCTGCTATGCGAGCTTGTCTTTCAATAAAGCAGACTAGATCTAAAATCCTTACCCTACGACTACGTTGTTCTTGCAGCTCATAAGCCTTGTTACGCCATCTCTCCCGAAGCTTGTATGGTAGCTTGAGCACAATGCTTCTCATGTTGGAAACTGTATCCAGCTCCTCCATATATTCCATTTCCTCCATAGCATTGCAGCAGCTCCTAAGGAACATGGCATAATCCTGTAGTGATTTAAAATCCTCAGATTTTATTTGGGACCAGGATAGGGCTTTTTCCAAGTAAGCACAAGAGATCTTGTATTCGTTTCCAAAATTGTCTTTTAGCAACTCCTTTGCTCTCTTGTAGCCTCTATCCGGTGACAAGTACTCACAGCTCTTGACTAGCCTTTGTGCTAGGCCTCCAGTATATTGAATAAGAAACTGCAATCTCTCTTTATTGTTATCAGTTTTGCTTTCAACCATATTTTCAAAGGAGTGAATGAATGACTTGTACTCAAGAACTTGTCCATCAAAGAGTGGAATGCTACCTTGCGGTAGTGTAGACAGAAGTTGCTGTTTCATAAGAATCCTTGTTAATTCACTCTGCTTTTCCAGAATTTTAATCATGTGGCTTTCTTGTGCTGGACTGTGTGTAGGAATTTGCCCTTGAGGTAGGGGAGACCGGGGACAGTTGCAACAGGGGATGGTTGCAACATGTCATTTTTCTCCAATCAGAAACAAGCTAGAGTGATGACACTCATACTGCACATGCACAGTTAGACCCTCCACCCACCAAGAAGACAGTAGACATATTCAACATCTGCTGATGTATTTATTGAACAAAACTTGTTTTGGAGGTATGAAAGTAAAAATTTTCATGAGATATATTTTTGTCATACTGTCCTGAAATTTTGTATGATTTAATCAAAACTTACATAGTTTGAATTGTTGTTTTGTTGACTACTAAGTGACATGGTTAACATGTGTCAAAGTCAGTGTGTCTAGCAGGCACATGATGTTCTGTAATGGCTGATAGGGTTGGGGACGGTTGCAACATGTTATAAATTGCATGTTTAATAAAAGTTTGTTGCATTGCAAATTGTTAAATTCTTCCTGTCTGACACTGAAATATGGAGAGATTGAATAGCATCTGTAACACCTGCACACTGAATCTATGTAGGCCTATGTTCTACACATGAACACACAAAACTCAGTAACTGTTATTTGATAAATATGACTAAATAAATAAATAATAGGCTACAATAATATTATTGAAATAAATAATACTATAATATTATAGTAGGCCTAAAACAGTTAATATTTTCAGAATTCTTTGCTCATTGAGACAAAAAGCTTAAGTTAATTAATGAAATTTAAGGTATTTTTAACATGTTGCAACCGTCCCTGGGTTGTGTTGCAACCGTCCCTGGGTCGGGGTCAGTTGCAACATCTGACTTCTTCCATTCAAATAAATACTGTGAACGATATGTCATATATAATCATCTTTAAATGGTATGGGTAATTAGCAGACAGATGCAAGTTTAATATATACAAATTTGGTTGGTCTAGTCCAAATAGTCTCTGAGTAATTGAGAGAAATGCAAAAAGTGTTGCAACTGTCCCCGGTCTCCCCTACAGTGGACTGAATGGCTGGGACTGACCTTGATGGCTGGGGAATGACAGGGGGAATACTGTGAGCTGAGGTCTGCTGTAGTTGTGACCGGATATCACTGCCAGCCATGGGCTGGCAAACAGGTCTGCTGTGAAGAGGAAACTGAACCTGAACACCTGGCCTGGTTTTAACTACTGGGGAAGTCCTGTCATGGAAATAAAGTGAGCTTCCAAGCTTTTCATCCAATGGTACATGTGTCACTGTTGATTTTGTCTTCAGATAATTAATTTTTGCAGTAGTGGCTTCAATTTCAGTTTGCAACTCTAAAGTTTCTCTCTTTTTCCTCAGAATATGCTCCTGCTCCTCAATTGCATGCCTTTCCTGCAGCTTTGCAGCTTTAGCCATTAAAGCCACTCTTTCTGCCTCTGCACTGATGCGCAATGACACAGACGATGTATGTGATCCAAATGATTGCGCATCACTATCAGTATCAGAATCTTCTCCTTGGCTGACAGAAGAGGTGGCTTCAACTATGGCTTGGGAACCTGGGTTTTCTATGGCTGAAATCCATTTTTCAACGTTAGCCATAAAAGCCGTTATCTGTACACATCTAGGCTGATACCATGTTTCGTGGTCTTCTTGATTTGCTTCCTCATCCAATACTTCACTATAGGAGGCATGCACGGCTCTGAACTCTTCAAGAAATTCATTAAACTTAATCATGTTTTGTTTAACTTCATCCAGAAATTCCGGACTAGTCATTAAATCATTCACAATGTTCATTCTCCGTGTTACATGTGACATTTTTCCTCCTCTAGATGAGCGCAATTGCGCGACAGTTTCATTCATGTCTTTAACAGGGTTTGTTTCTTCTTCGTTAGAATCAGCCATTATTCTCAAAAAAAAAAACTTCCCAAAAATCTCAGAAAGTATTTATCTTACTTCAATCAATGCAAAAGTTCTCAAAAATGTAGAAAGCAGTTCATATTCTTTTCCAAAAATCAACATATCGTTGCATTTCATTCGTTCCAATTTGGCTGTGTTTTCACCGCTCTTATTTGTTTGTCACAGTTCACCAACTCACAAAGCTGTGGTGAGATTTGTTTCTATATCCTTCAAATATTATTCACTTTGAAAGCACATACCTCCATCGAAGTGTTTCTTTGTTTGGCTTGCCACGCTTAGACCAACGTTTCCTTTGTCTTCATATCGCGTAGATTCAACATAAATCCGTTTTTGATAAATTCACAGCAAGTCTTTGACGAAATGTAGTGGCAAAAACAATGTTGGGTTTTTCCTGTAACCCCCTGTTATTGTTTCTAACCACCTGGAGAATGCGAGTACAGGGTCAGACTCACAGCCCAAATCCAAGAAAATCCAAGAGTGTTATTGTTGAATGTTTGTCGATGTTTATTGAAAATAAAAATAAAGTACATAAACAAAAATGAAAACTGGTTTAAATGTCTTTAAACATTCCTTTGTAGCGCTTGGAGTTCAGCTTTCTTATACAGGCCTAGCTCCAGTAACGCAGATCCAGGCCGAGGTCAAAGACTGTATCTGCTGGCACGCCTTCTCCTTCTGTCCTACATGCTCCAACTTATAGGATAGCGCCCTCTCTGGCTGTAGAAGGTGTACCACTCAAATGCAATAGAAAAGACAATTATAAGTAAATTATGAAACCAAAAATAAACTCAAATGCGGCTCCTACAATTTCATTTAAACATGTGCTAGTTGTCTTTTGTAGTGTCAATGTGCCACACACACACACACACACACACACACACACACACACACACACACACACACACACACACACACACACACACACACACATCAGGTCAAAGGTCAGCTCTGTTTCTGATTTGCTCCAGAGTCAGTGAGAATGCATGTTACTACTGTGGAAAGCTCTGGAACCAAAGCGGCACCTCATGAGTTCCTGTCACACATGATCATCCTCATTTCAGCCTCCTGCTTTTTAAAAGTTTTAAATCAAACCACAAATATGTCATCTTTTGTCCTTTATTACTCGCAGTGGTCTGTGATTCACAAACACAGCACACTTGCTGAGCAGAGGAATTAAATTCATGAATATACCCTGCAATAAATAATTTGAATAACTGACTATAACAGAATTTGATGAATTGAATTTTTGTGTTTAGTGTGTGTGATGCAATTAAACAGTAAACATAAAACAATCATTTTATTGAACTTTTTTTTGGTGCAAAATTTATCAGCCAGTTTGGATTACTTTTTATTTTTAAAATAAAAATAAAAATAAAATGCAAAATATCTATGTATTCCTTCTTTTCAACCCCATTATAGTGATATTTCAACCTTCAGTGCTTTATTAATCTGACATTATAAAATGTTTTTAACGACATGGTTCAAAGAGTTATCAAGTCTTTCATTATGTTTACACTTATACTGGCCTCATCAAGTTAAATATTTTCAGTCTATGTAAAAAAAAAAAAATTTGAATTACAAAAAATTGTGCTTTTATGGTTAACTTATCAGAGAAGGTACTGATCTTTTTTTTTTTTTGTTACACTAAAAGTGATTTATTTATTTGTCTGAAGAAATGTTTTTGTAATGGCACAAACGCACAATAATATGAATATAAATAATGTGGTATTAGACATTCTTAAACTGATCTTCAACCCCAAAACAAAGAGAAATATATTTTTTGTTAATTATAATGTGTGGCTTTTTACAAGGCAGATTGAATGTACTGAAGTGCACATGCATGAGCAGAGAGGATTCTGGGAGTGGATAAGGCTGTAACTGTGCCTGTGCTGAACGTCTCATCACTTCTACATCATTTCCTCCGGCACAAATATGAGATGATGTGAGTTTAGCTCACTCAAACTACTGTACTTACAATATTACATTTGGCATATTTCTCTGACATGTACTTCTGCAGTAATCTACTTCTCCACTGTAGACCCAAAGCAGGTGCCTGTCGGGTCAAAGGTCAGGACCTCAGTGTGAGCAGGGTCAGATAACTGGTTTTAAACGGTGTGGAAGCCACCTGTGCAGAGGTCAGAGGTCAGGGGTATGGAGGCCACCAGCAGCCACACAGAGACTGTGGGAAACAGATCCAGTCCTGTCACCACACACTCCGACACGCATTCGCCATCAGAGGGACACCAGATTTATCATTAATGGGCTTCAAATGAGTTTTATTTTTATTTTTTATTCTTGATTCTTACATCTAATCCTAAATCCTAAAAAAAAATTTTGTAATGTCACTTCAGAGAGATCAAACCCTTCTTTTTAAAAGGGAGAAATGCCACTGCACACTGGGGTAAATGGGGCAAACTTTGCATAAAAAAAAAAAAAAAAAAAAAAAAAAAAAAAGGCATTAAACCATTTTAGAAAAATTATGTCAAGATGTCAGGTTTAATAAGGACTCTACTGATCGAACATCTTCAGGGGTGAGGAATTCTCTCGGCGAGAGGAACCCCACTCGAAGAACAGGTTTCACTTCAAGGCGTACGCACGTCTCGTAGACGCCGCCCGAGCCGAAGCCGAAGCGATGGTGTTAAGTACCTCTGGGGGTAAGTCACCTAGAACCTCCACATCCCATCCAGGGACCAGACATGGAGTTTCCAGACGGTGCCATACGGTGCCCAGTCTCTGAGTGAGAAGGTCCTTCCTCAGAGGAGTGGGTCAGGCAGGGACTGTCACGAGGAGCATGAGTTCTGGGAACCAGGTCCGGTTGGGCCAATACGGGGGAAACCAGCAAGACCTGCTCCTCGTCCTCCCTGACTTTGCACAGGGTCTGTGTGAGAAGCCTCACTGGGGGAAAGCATGTTTGTGAAGGCCCCGGGGCCAGCTGTGTGCCAGCCTTTTTCTTTACACACAAACAGACACAAACATGTTTACAGAGTCACTGAAATCAGGAAATGCTGTAGAATGAATTGTTTTTATAAAAAGATTAATGATTATAGATGAACTATTATTAAAGTGATCAAATGTAATTATTTGATTTTACAATTATTTGTAATTATTTAATATAAGTTTGAAGAGTAAACATGAGATTGAAGGGAGATTCCTTCGATGAGATTCTCACAAATGTTTTTTTTTTTTTTTTTTTAAGCTGTTTTCAAGATTTTAACACTAGCCATAAATGATCTGAGAATTGTAATAATGTGACATATCTCCAAAATGCTGCAATAAAATGGTCTCATATGAGGTGTGCATATAGTATGGGACGTCCCCTATAAGAACTGATCATTGTTTTTGTTTTTTTCTTATTTATTAGAAATGAGGACTTTATGATTCATATGAGGTGTGCATATAGTGTGGGACACTGCAAGCAAGAATAATGGCATATTTATGGAGCTGCAAGGGAACGCTGGGGTCCAAGGAAAAGTCTTGTTGGGGCAACCAGCTTGTTTTGTTTTTTTTAAAACATTGTAGAAATAACTAAATAATAAAAAATAAGATTAAATTAACTAACTAACTAAATAAATAAATAAAACATTGACTCAATTAAATAAATTGATTAAAATAAATTAAATCATTATACAATTAGTCTACAGTACAGGCTGAAGTGAGTAGAATTTTTTTTTTTTTAAATACAGTTTTAAAATACTAAATACAGGATTATCGCGTTAATGCCTAAAGTGTGTGTGAGTCTCTCTGTGTGTGTGTGAGTGCGTGCATGTGTGTGTGTGTGTGTGTGTGTGTGTGTGTGTATGAGTGTGGTTTCTCCTGCTGTTCCTGTGAGCATGAGTGATCAGAGTTTCCTCCACGCACAGTGGATCTGACACGACTTGGCAAGACCATTACATGTTTAGGAAGTGAGAAATCCCTCCTCTCTTTCTTCTGCTCTGCAGGAGAGAGAGAGAGAGAGAGAGAGAGAGAGAGAGAGAGAGAGAGAGAGAGAGAGAGAGAGAGAGAGAGAGAGAGAGAGAGAGAGAGACGATGTCTAGACTGCAGTCTGATCACTGGAGCTCTTCTCTTTGTCCATGAGCATTTCTCTCTCTCTCTCTCTCTCTCTCTCTCTCTCTCTCTCTCTCTCTCTCTCTCTCTCTCTCTCTCTCTCTCTCTCTCTCTCTCCCCTCACTCTCTCTCTCCCTCTCCCTCTCCCCCCTCTCTCTCTCCCACTCCCCCCCCCCCCCCTCTCTCTCTCTCTCTCTCTCTCTCTCTCTCTCTGTGCATGTGTCTTTACTCAGCTAAACACCTCTCCCTCGGGACATCAGGACTGTCCTCAGTCAGACAGGAATATTCATCAAATAAATACTTTTATAAAAATGATTTTCTTGTTGTTTTTTTTGGAAGGAAAGATGTAAGTTTAAGTTCAGATTAGACTACATCACTACAATCATTATTAAAGGTGCTCTAAGTGATGCCGGGAGTGTTGACATTCAAATTGTTGTCAAACAAAACGGAGGCTAGCTAGACCCTCCCTCCTCCTCATCCCGTCTCCTCCCCTCCCCTCCCTTCCGGCATAAAGGAAAGTATTCACTAAAAACAAAGTTAAGTTTTACTGATACTTCATTCAATGTGTAATGTCGCCAAGTTAGATAAATGCTTTTATATATTGCAGAACAGAATGCAGAAAAAGAGAAACATTATCTTAAAATCGTTTTGCCACCTGAGGTTATAACGTTAGCTCCCATACAAGGACGCAATAATAGCAAGATAACGTTAGCTTCGCGTTTCCCAGTGAGCATAAACAACGGCGGCGTCGTAAACAAATTTAGTCAAAGTTGTCAATAGCCTATAAATGAACATTCAAATCCATAACAAACAGTGGGTGAAAACATCATTCACACAAATTGTCGCCCTACTGTGAATTTGCTTGATCATTTACAATAGAGATTGATCGCTAGCTGAAACATATATGTTGTATTCACCAAAGTTAACGCTGACTGCATAGTTCTAGCTAATTACATCCTTGTGTTGGTTTGGCGAACATGAACGTCAGTTTAGAAAGAAAGATGGATTTACCTGTTCTGCAAAAACAGAGCAACTGAATGTCGGATTGGAAGCCCTTCTGCCGGCGGAGTTCTCGCCACATTTCGAGGGTTTTTTCGATGTAAATTCGGGACTTCGCGCGTTCCTTATCCTTGTCCCTCTTCTTTACAATTTGTTCATCGGAACGTCGTCTCTTTGGTCGTGTGTCGGCCATAATTCAAACTTCCCTCTTCATGCTTCTCTCTCGTCTCTCCTCCACACCCCCTTCATGTGTACGCACACTAACCCCCCAAACCACACCCCTCAAATACTTCTTGTCGGTGATTGGCTGGAGCACTGTTTGTTGTGTTTCGTGGTGCGGGTGAGCCCGGTTTGTTTTTGTTGCCGTTTGTGGAGCCTGTGGTGTTTACAGAGACCGCGTTTTTTTACAGTGTGTTCAGGGGACAGGCAGCTAGCGGATAGTGAGGAGATGTTTGCTGTATGTGACAAAAAATGTTTTGGCCTAAAAAACGCGTGACATCACTTAGAGCACCTTTAAGGGTTTAATAATATATTGCAACACAAAAATGTAACAACATGAAAAGATTAGACAGATTTGACTTGGCATCAGAAGGTCACCCCTTTGAGCTTCCACAGTTATTAATATGGATTAATATTAATTTATTAATAATAATAATTAAAAATAAAATGTGTTATTTAATAAAATACATTATTTAAAACATTGTTTAAATGTTTATATGTGTCTAATATAATTCAGTATTTTTAGTGAAGCAGGATCATGCTGCTGTCACTATTGCCCTGCATTAGCAGAAGTTCATAAAGTCATTTTATTGGCTATTTAGTTTGAGCAACATGGACATAAATATCTGTTATTTAGAAATAAAAAACATTTTATCTCTATGCAGTGTTTTTGATTATATGTTATTGTAAAATGTTTCATCACCATTAGTGTTTTCTTGTGTGAGATTTTTAGCACATGTTTAACAGCTGGCTTTGGTGTATA